>CAOLHI010004280.1:0-127293 GCA_948474755.1 Ctenosaura bakeri
CACAAGGAGTAGCACCATTGCTTCAATTCTGTGCCACCAAGCTAACACAGGAATCTAATCAGAGGCTCTCAACTCTGAGCTTTTCTCTAGCTCTGTTACGCTTTTGGTCTAAATCTTCCAGTACCCCCTGCCAGAATGGCCACTGGTCATACTAGCTGAAGGATTCTGAGAGCTATAGTCTAAAAAAGTAACATTCCCTCAGCTCTGTTCACAGTTCAAACACTTTTAATTCTTGAAATTATTCAACCAAAACATACCAGATTCCTGTCCCCCATTTCAATTCACATATTTCACTGAATACCCTGACTACTACTTTATGTTAGAATGATAGAATCATAGAGCAGGAAGAGACCACAAGTGCCATCGAGTCCAACATGCAGGAATAAACAATGAAAGCACTCCTGACAGCTGGCCATCCAGCCTTTGTTTAAAAACCTCTAAAGAAGGTGACTCCACCACACTCGGAGGCAGCATATTCCACTGTCGAATGGCCCTTACCATTAGGAAGTTCTTCCTGATGTTTAGGTGAAATCTCTTTTCCTGTAGTTTGAATCCACTGCTCTGTGTCCTAGTCTCTAGAGCAGCAGAAAACAAGCTTGCTCCATCTTCAACATGACATCCCTTCAAATATCTAAACATGGCTATCATGTCACCTCTTAACCTTCTTTTCATTAGACTAAATATATCTATGCTCCTAATAGGACATGGTTTCCAGACCATCCCCTTGGCAATCTGTGCAATATTTTTGTTATTTAGTCACTCTACAGACATGTTTACCAAATACTGCAAGAGGTTGTTTATTTACTTATTTAGTGTATTTAACATCCCTTCTTGCCACTTCTCAATAAGCCAATTAGAAAGAATCCAATTTGTACAATGTAGAGTTGAGATTATTTTTAAAATGTTTAAAATGGCTTCCAGGGTTGCAGAGTTTCATGGTGTACATTTTGAGTCCTGTGGTTCCAGTCTCACATTACACAAGTTCCTTATTACACTCATAAATGTTTTATTTCTGAAATTTATACCTTGCCCATCATGGCCTAATTAACATTCCTAGAGGAGCCTGATAAACAGTAAAAAAGAAGAAGAAGAAGGAGGAGGAGGAGGAGGAGGAGGAGGATATAGAATATAGTCCTCCCCACACATTTGCGGGTTTCACTTTCATGAATTTCATTATTCAGGAGGTGCTGATTTGCCTCCCCCTCTTCTCACCCTCCCATTCCCTGGCCTTCTGCCTGGGCGCAGGGAGAGGGAAAGATTTTTACTTCTCTGCACTGCCTTGCCCGCTGCCCATGCAGGTGCACCAGCACCAGCCGGCAGGAGGGTGCAGAGAGGGGAGATTGTCCTTTCTTGCACTCCTTAGCCTACCACCCACACGGGCATGCCGGCAGGAGAGTTATTCATGATTTTCTTACATTTCCAGGAGTTCTGTTCCCCAACCCTCGCAAATGTGGAGGGCCTACTGTACATCCAACAGAACATTATCACAGCTCATCACTTTCACCCAATGTTTTCAAGCCAGCCATATTTGCCTTAAGCTAATAAAGCCAATTTGGGCATCCAGCTCAATACTGCCACCTGATGGTAAATTATACTAGTGCCAATTGCCCCAGTCACTTTTGTCAGACTAGTATAGATCCTTCCTACTCAGTCCTACCCCAATACAATGGAGATGAGATGCTACTATTGGCAACACCATGGGTAAAGAAAGATAGTCAAATCTGTCATTCGTGTATAGCCGATGATGAATGTATGTTGCTCTTGAGAGCCAATACCTCATCCTCATCCTCTTTCTTCAGATGAGGGCTGTCATCTCTGACCTCAAAACCTGATCATCTTAATTTGATATCTTTAAGAGATTCAAAGAAGGGATAATGCTGTTAATGCACACTTTCTTTCAATTTTGTGGTGCTAAAAGCACACTAAATGAGAGCGCCTACTATGCTACCCTTAAAAAGTGCAGGTCCTGAATTTGCCAGAGATATTACACATTTGGACACCTGGAAGGTGCCTCAGTCATAATCAGGTAGAGGCAGAAGGAAGGAAATTAGCATGCGGGGGGGGGCATAATTAAAAACACAGGCATGATTTAACTGTAGGCAGAAGGTCACACTATTCTAAATGCAGAACTGACAAGAGAAAGCACGTCTGCTTAATTGCACACGTGGCTCCAAGACTCACTGCCTTCACTTGTGCCACTGTTCATTACAGTTCTTGCCTTTGTGTTTCCACATATTATGCAAATACAACAGCAGGCAGCTATTATGATCTCTAGCTTAGTCACTGAAGATCTCCAGCCCCCCTCACGTTTACAGAATTTCCCCCTCTTTGGAGGTTTGCACATCTGGGAATAGCTTCATTTCACAGGGTGTTGGGTGGAGGATTGATTTCTTTCACAGCCCAGACCAAGGACAGATTACAATAAAGCCTTACCTCATTTTGTCGTCCCAGTTGAACACAACAGCACACTGGAATATCAAGAGGATCTTTGAGAAAAAAGACTCTCAGAGAGAACTGAATCTGGTCCAACCCCAAAGGTGCTTTCATTTTACTGGCTAGCCCATTTACACATGTATGATCCACCCCCACTGATTAATTCAGCAAAATGTAACTTTTTTTTTTGCATAAAAGTAATTATAAAATATGATTTCACACAGGCATTCAACAACACAGGCATTGCTAGCATTTTGACATGGTCTTGATGCCCCAAAGGAAAAGTGCCTCAGAAAGCACTTCATCTGTTGTGCTCATGTTAGAAGAGTCGAAGAAAAAGAGATTTGCTACTGAGAGGGATAGTTAGTTCCTTGACCCTGGGAGTATTTATGGTTTTCAAATTAACACCACCTAAATCATAGAACAACTGCACAACACCGATTTTATAGAGAGTGCTAGGTGTATTGCTGAAACACTTTAGGCACTGGTTGCTAACCTAAAACTCTGGTGTTGAACACACTTATCTGAACAGCAACTTTTGACCAGTGGCACCAGCTTCCAAGTCAGGCTGCAGTTTTAAATCTTCTTTCCCTGTAAAGACGTGCCTTTAGGGAAAGAACCAATAGGACCAATTTCTCACCTACAAATTAAACTTGCTTCCTACTATGCATGGTTCATCTGATACACTGTTCCTTTAAAATATTATTTGGCCCCATGGTGGCACTACCTTCCCAATTTGGTAAAACAAGGCCTTTTGTTCTTCTGTGAGATATTGTGAAGGCAATATAAGTAACAGTCAGGGTTAAGTGATCAGGATCAAAGCTTGGTTGTACATAGCTAAAAAGATTTGTAAGATGAGGTGCAAGAGGTGTTCTATGAAGAACAAAACACTTTCCCACATCACACTGAGCCAGGGTTTATGATATTCATGGTTTATTGCTTTAAGTGTGAAATGTCCCAAACAAAAGCAAGCAAGTCATTGTTTTCCTCTGTTTCTCTCATTCCTTTTCTCATCTTCTCTTTCAGGGCCAGCAGTTGGGAAAACAAATCAGGAACAAGCCATGGTTCTCACAAGGTGCAGGTAAAAGAAACCGCCCTGTCACTGGGTAAGAGGTGTATAGCATGACAGAGGCGAAAGAGATGCTGTGATCCCCCGCTCCTCCCATAATTCCTGATCCATCTGCTTATTCCTTAATGGCTCAGAGAGCTCTCTTCTGTCCTGATTTGAAACTGTGAATAAAAGGATATTATTACATCAGAATATAAAGATGCAAGGCAGAACTTACATTCCAATGGTCCTGCGGTCTTCCAAAGCGTGAGCAAAATACCATGTCCAGGGGGAAAAAATATACATTCCAGTTTCCAAGATCTACTCAGAATTTAGTGGCAGAGGAGAATGCCTCCTGTTATAATCTCCCCGATGGAACTTCACAAAGCAAAACCAGGTAATTCAGCAGTGAAAACCAGAAACAGTGGCATGATCAGTTTCTGTAATATTCCTTTTTTCTCTCTGTGCATTCCTGCATATATGATTACAGGTAGAAACAAACAGGGCAAGACAGAGCAGAGTGCCAGGTTCCTACTATATTAAGGACCTTCTCCAATTTATTTGTGTGTGTATGTGTTTTACATGGGGACTGTGCTTGCTCACACTACTACTTCATTCAGGGATGGCACCAGTCACAGCAAGCAATAGTGGACCAGCTTCTCCACAGTCACTGTGCCCTTTAGAGCTTGTGGATACTTCCCACTGTTGCAAGCACTGATTTGGTTTGGCAGCAACTCTGAAACTATCATAGCTGATTAAGTTCATAAACAGCCTGAGGTATATTAACCCTGGTATAATGCAGTCTGTTGCCCCTCTGGACTCATTACATTCACTCTGTAGTGAAATTCTAGAGACTCCAGTCATTTTTTTTCTTGCTTTGCTTTTCTGGGGGTTTGATGAAGGTGTTCTGTTGTAGGTGAGGTATTTCTGGGGGATTTTTCTTCCACATTGTATTGTATAGACGAAAATATGGTTTCACATGGACTCTGGAACAGGAATAGGGAAGGAAGGAGCGTGCGGACTCAAATCCCACAAGATTAGGCTAGGAGGGTCTGAGCCCCCCTCCACAAAAAAAAAAATAAAAAAAAATGAACAGGCAAATTCAAAAATGAATCTGACTCCAAGGTACAAGTGATACAAGAGCATACTTTACAGCCCAGAAGATCAGGGGTTTAATTCAAATAATACCTATAACTGTGCAACACCAGCAGGGATGAGCTTTTTCCTCTTACCTATAATCACACACATTGAAACCAAAACAAATGAATACTATCTTTGTCATAGGCACACCCCAATTTTTAAAAATTCTTTTATGTTTTTTGGGGGGTGGGTGGGCGTGGGGTTAAAAAACGTCCTCGGTGCCCTTCAGGGAATATGGGAGCAATTTTACAATGCTTCCCCACACAAAGCATTTTAGAGCTAGGAGAAGCTTTTTTCTAACCAGGAAGTAAACCAGTCTTAGGGAGGGGAACATTTATTTCATAAATAGATTGACAGACACACAATCAGAAAAAGGGAAAGGATTACAAGCAGGCCCTGCGCTGAGGGCTTTGAGGGGCTGCTGCCAGGCCAAACTGTCCCAACCACTTGGCTAAGCTGTAAGAAGCAGCAACGGACAGGTTAACACACTGGTTGGGAAAGGAGCAAATGTGAGCACAGAGGAGCAAAGGCAAGCATAATGTTGGTAGCAAGGGGGAAGAGGCGAATCAGAGAACTCTCTGGCATGTGGCAGGTCACAGCTAAAAGCACAGCCCAGTCAGACCTCTGCTTTTACAACAGACTATGGTAGTTCTCTGCACTATCCAAAACAGAGAAGAAAACAAAACAGTGTAAGAAGCTCCCACCCAGTCATTCCTCAAATACCCAGGGGCTTCTGCCTTCTGTGGCCTAGAAGAATGTGTATTCTGAATTCTTTCTAATGAGCAAGCAGGGACAGGAGTAGACTGACAGCCAAACAGCTTTGAAATGTCAAGAAATTCAGTGCCCGCTCAAAAATGTAAGCCTTTCTCCCTAAAGGAAATGTAGCTGGCCCATCTGGGACTTGCTGGGAGGCTCTTTCTGGAGTAATTCGTTTGGTGACAAGAGTCTCTCGCCTGAGCATGTCAACAAGGTGCTTCCAGTCAATCGTATTCCCGCTGTCTTGGGGTGACAGCTGAGCATGGCAGATAAGTAGTGACAGGCTCCACAGAACCTTTCCAATAAAATAAGCTAAGCAAACTTAAAAGGAAAGAGTGCAAACTGGAAATCACACACTCATGCATGTTGGGTGAGACAACAGGAAATGTTGGAGCCAGGATACTTCTGATTGTCTCCAGATGGATGTAAAGATGGGTGTCTGCAAAACCATGACCGCTAATATAAAACCCACACTGGGACTGCATTGTGGATTGGCAGAAGGGCAAAGAAAAGCTCTTACACAGTCGCATGCTTCTTGCTTCCCAGTTGAATGCCAAGTCAAAAAGTGGGGAGAAAACCTGCAACCTCATCCTAAATCAACAGCAAATTGCTACGTTCTCTGTTGCAACACTGCCTTTTAAGGCATCTGCAGGAGAGGATTCTGTTGCACCTATGGAGCCTTAAAGGTAAGCCCTGACTCCAGTGATGTCTTCTCCTTCATACAATCCTTCACGTTAAAGGGAAAGGATTGTTCTTCCCCCAGTCAGAGCCAACAGATTTGGGGATCACTACTTCCTTGTATAAGAAAACCCTATGAAATTCATAGGGACAGCATCAGTTGACAGGCAACTTCAACGCACACGCACACATCTTACTGAACAGAGAATAGCCAAAGAGGATAAATACAGAGCAGATCTGGTAGTGTAGTGATTGCCAGGAGCCTAGTATCTACTTTAAACAGCTCCTTATTAACATTTGGATGGATGGATGGATGGATGGATGGATGGATGGATGGATGGATGGATGGACGGACAGACAACAAATACAAAGAACAAAAACACCAACAGCTAGAGATAACAACTGACTCAAAAGGTCCATTTTGGAAATAAGGCTGCTGCTCCCTCCTCTTGCATTGGAGCAGAAATGAACAATGAGTTTGAAAGCTCTCCCTCCCGCTGCTTTACATGCATGCAGCTTGAAAAGAATTATGCTAAGTTGGTAAATGATAGTTTTTTCTCATGGTATATGAGCTAGGAAATTGCCTTAAGTTCTGCTTCCAAATCAGTATTGCGAACCACAAGTTCTGCTTCCAAACCAGTATTGCAAACCACAATTTGGTCCTGGCTTGCAAAGAAGGAAGAAATGTTTGACCTCTCTTTTCCAGCTAAGACAAACCATGGTTTGCTGGACCAGAAGTATCATATTTGAATCAAGCCTCTACTCTTGACAAAAAGAGCCTATTCAATATACTAACTACAGGCTTTTCAACTCCTGACTTATTTGTCCTATAACTCTATGGAAACAGGTTAGACTAATAGGTCATTACTTGCCAAGGGCTACTGAGTGAGTTTCATGGCTGAGTGAGGATTTAAAACTCAGTCTACCATATCCAAACCCAATATTCCTGGGTTCTGAACCATTTCAGACAACTCTTAACCTTTTCTTGTATTCTGCTTTTAAAAAGGGAGAAAGGATATGTAATTAGTATGCCAATACTAACCACATTTACCTAGAAGCAAATTTCATTAAAAACAAATATTTTGAAGGGAGTTTAATTTATTTTCCATTCAGCATGCCCATGAAAGGAGCACCTGGCATAAATACTACTTAAGGTATTTTAGAGGCAAATCCTCTAAAATTAAGCTTTTCCTTTGGTTCCACTGTTCACTGCTTGGTTGCTGGAGTTTTCTAATTTCCATTTCAAAAGTAATAGAGTATTCAGAATGAAGCGCTGGAAGAACAAACAAGGGAAGGTATTTACTTGATTTCTGTCATGGGTCATCACGGCTGTAACCAGATCACACAACTTCCACAAGCTTGAAAGTAAAGGTGGAAACCTACAGATATAGAATCAAGTTTAACATTGCTCTTCAAGGACAAGATATACAAACTATCTTATCTGTATTTCTTGAATTGAATTAAAAATGGTTTTAAACCAGTTATATTTCTCCAATCTGAGTTGTCAACTCAAAAATAAGCACTAATATCAGAAAGGAAGTAGACAATGTTTGAGCATTAAACATCAGAAACCTCAAAGCATCTAAAATCTGGAATGATCATAAGCACAATTAATGTTAGGTCTCATCTCTTTTAGTAGAACTTCGTACCTCAATTCTGCAAATATTTCCTTAGAAACATGTTTCACTGTGTTTAGGGATTGTTGTTGTTGTTTTCCTTCATGTCATTTCCGACTTATAGAGACCCTAAGGTGAACCTATCATAAGGTTTTCTGGGGCTGAGGGTGGGTGACACAACCAAGGTTACTCAGTGGGTTTCCATGACTAAGTGGAGAATTGAGCCCTGGTTTCCAGGGTCATAGTCCAATGCCCAAACCAGTGTTACTCTGAGGGAAATGTCTACAGAACTGTAGCCTTAGCGCAACGGTTCTCAACCTGTGGGTCGCGACCCCTTTGGGGGTCGAACGACCCTTTCACAGGGGTCACCTAAGACCATTGGAAAATACGTATTTCCGATGGTCTTAGGCTCCATTCCTTCCTCTGTGGTGGTGCGCAAGTGTGAGCCACGTGCTCACATCCTCCTGCCTCCTGTTCAGAAGGGATTGAAATCGCTCCTCTTCTCCGCTACCAGGAGAACCTCCCATCTGACGGGCCAGCTTGGGGGGGTGGCGGCAGCACGGGGGGCAGGCCCCCTCCTCGCCACAGCCCCCACCCCACTCGCCACGGAGGGGGGCACTTGGAAGGGCCAGGGGGCTGCAAGGCAGTGCTTTTCCAGAGGGGCGAGCTGCACCCGGCGCAAAAGACAAAGGCGCTGGGATTCCTCCCCCCCCGCCAGGGTCGACACTCCGGAAACTTTTCCCACACTGCCCCCCCAGCGGAAATGAGAGCAAAGCAGAAGCAGAGCCTGGGGGGGGGTTCTCGGAGTTTTTCCCCAGGGGAGATGTGCAGCTCCTCTTTCCCTTCCTGCCCGCCCCCTCCCATTCCTGGCCAGCGAGGTGGCCTTTGCCAGTGGGGGAGGCATTGTAAATAATAAATAAATAACTTTATGGTTGGGGGTCACCACAACATGAGGAACTGTATTAAAGGGTCACGGCATTAGGAAGGTTGAGAACCACTGCCTTAGCGCTTACTAACTTTATCTGCACCAGGGTGTCTAGCTATTGGATATTCTTGCACACTTTTAAAACAACTCCTCTAGAGCCTGTAGGGATGCTGAATGGCATTGTGTGCAATGCTGGCGGGGGGCTATAAAAGCTAAACCAAAATTAAAAGTGGCTTCTTATTCTGAGAATATAAAGAAATATAGAAAATTAAATAGAAAATCCTGTATTAGAAGTAATTATACAGGAATCTCAATTTCTTGAAAATGTCGATCTGCCTGCACACTATACTCCTCTTTCAGCCTCCTCTACCCTCAAAATTGTTTCTCCAGAAGACACCAGGATAACACAGAGCAGAGGCAGGCTATTCAAAAGTCCCAACTAGGTGCTTTTGTATCTACACTCCTTCAAGAGACATTGTGACTGAATAAAAGGAAATACTGTATATACATGTACATAAGGTATATAAGTTGATCTCATGTATAACTTGAGGGCAGGTTTTGGGACCAAAATTATGGATTTTGATACAACCCATGGATAAGTCAAAGGTCATTCCACAGAGAGGGGAAAGTACCAGCACTGCCTCAGGGGGTCAGCTACCGCTGGCCATTGCCACCACCGTCTTCCTGCTTGTGCATTCAAAAAGGCCTTTTGCCACTCTACTGAGAGAAGAGGGTGGCTCTTTTGGATACAAATTAAGGGACAGTATTAACTCATATCAAAAAAGAAACCATCCCCTTCTCTGAGTAGAGTGGCAAAAGGAAAGAGCTTAGTCCCTCCTGGGAGGACCTAAAAGAAGCACCGAGCTCCTCTACTCTTTCAGTGTTCCTTTGAGGGGAAGAGTCATTTTCCTACCCAGGCATTCAAAAAGACCAGAAGCAGTGCCACAGAGAGAGGGGGTTGGTGCTTCTTTTAGTCTCTCCCATGAGAAGTATATTAAAATAATATACAAAAATAATAAAAAAAATGTGCTCAGTGTCATAACTGATGGCCCAAAGTCAACGAGCAGCTGAGAATAGTTGCCATGTTATTTACTGATCCACAATACTTCTATTCAGTACTGAGTAAACCAAATCAGAAAGTGAAATTGAGTGTGTTCTTTTTGGTATGTAATATATATTTTAAGTGTTTTAATTCTGAATTATTTCAAAGTAGTGTTTCACTTTGACGAATGGTTTAATGCTTTTAAAACTTTTGTAGTCTGTATTGTTTTAGACATTCTGTTCTAATTTATATTGTAAGACACCTTGAGTCTCATTTGGGAGAAAAGCAGGATATAAATCAAATTAACTAACAGTTGCAGGTTATCATCCTTGTAGAGAAATATCAGGTTTGATCACTGGATGGTTTCCTATTCTCCCATCTCTGAATTCTGAACTTTAATGCAAAGACTCCTAGAATTCTGGAATGCAGACCACATTTCTCTCTTCTGGAAATTGTTCCTCCCCTCCTTCCCCGAAGCACTTCCAGATGTATGGGGCCTATATGCCTTCTTAAAAGTGTAACATTAAGCAAATGAAAACAACATTCCATCTTCCCAGCTTATGCTTGAATCGACTCCCTTCTTCTATTACATTACATGAACAAAGGAGGAGGGGGGATGGTGAAGCAGACTTCCTCACACCCTGGCCGAGGAATGGCGCCTTCCAAATCTCTCCTCTCCTCTTGATTTACCACTCTCTTCACAACTCAGATCAACCCAAGTGTTTTGATGGAACCCAATTTACATCCCAATACTAAAGCCTTCCTAAACCAGGAAATACTTCCAAAGAGGTGTACCCATAGCTATGCCAGTGCAATATTACAATCCCATTGTAACACAGATGCTTATGATCAAGTTGCTTGTGCCACCAAAATTAAGGAGAAAATTCAAATCCTTAGCCGAGAAATGTTCCACATTTCATTTCCTCATTCACAGAAGTCAGACAACAACCCTTCTCAAACTCCCAAGTAAAGGTGTAATTAAAAGCCTTTGGAAAAGAATTCCAGGCAATTAATAATTTCAGTGAAAAGACTGCACTTAAAAGTGCATTTCAATTAATATCTATTTCACATCCTCAAAGATCACAGCCAACCATTGTCTCAACATGAATTCCCATGTTTCTTTTATTATAGAAGAGGTCAGACCACAGGTTGGCTGCTGCTTAGGAGTTCACCTCCTTATGGTTACTCCTCCCCTGCGTGTAACATTAAACAGCATAAGTTACCCAAGTGTCACACAGGGCAACTTCAGAGTCGCAATTAGCAGAGTTTCCTGGCTATAAAGGAAGAGTAAAGCAGTATGAAAGAAAATTCTATGTGGTACATGGTGTGGAGGAGGGAGAAAGAAGATTCTCAGATTTAGTAGATTATAAGAAAAAAGTTCTTGAAGAAATTCTCCTCTAAAAAGAGAAAAGCAAACTGCAGAGGCAGAGATGTTGGAGGATTAATGGGATGTAAACAGAAGGAAAAAAGACCCAGTAACACATGGGAAGGAGCTAAACAGGACACATACAAACAAGGTTCAGCTCATGATAAAGGACCATCAAGTTGGGTTAGACTGAAGTATGGCCATCCCACTAAAAAGTGATTACTCAGGTTTAACGATGAGTCAGTCTTGATTTCAGAAGAAACCATCTTTCTGATTTACATCAGCTTGCAACATAATCTACCAAACAGTCCTTTAATATCTCAAGGCACTCAGTTCTTATTTGCCTATTTATACTGCAAACATGGGCGCCTGAACTACTTACAAATATATCAGAGAAACTTCAGCAAGATAGTAACAGCTGACTGATACATATTAAGCATGCTCTGACCATTACTTCCCTTCAGAGTTCCCTGTGACACTTGTATAACTTGTGGAAAGGGCATCAAAAGAAGGGGTGCATGCTTTTGGTGGACTTTCATTAGAATCAAATTCCATTGTGTAAATTAAATGTATTGCCATCACTCGTGATGACTGATCCTTATAATTCATTTAATATTTGAAATTTATTGCCACAAGCGGCAGTGAGGAGTTTAAAAATGAATTGACAGGAATGGGTCTGTTTGTTTATTTTGAAAAATTCTGTGAATATTCATCAAATTATCTCCAAAGTGGCTTATTACAGATATACAACAACACAAAACCAATATAAATTCTGCACATACACAATCTAGTAGGACTTCATCCTCCAGCTAGTACAGATGAGGCTACAGATAAGGAAACTTACTTTCAGTCTTTCATTTCCAGGGCAAAATTTGTGTGCGTGAATGTGCCTTCAAGTCACCTCTCAACTTACGGCAACCACATGAATTTGATAGTATTTTCTTAGGCAAGAATCCTCAAAGATTGTTCTGCCAGTTCCCTCCTCCCAAATACAGCCTACAGTAAAATTCTTACCAATCCTAATTGCTAAATTAAGCTTTCTTGCAGTAGCTTTTCTAATATTTGTGGCTCGAACAAATAACGGAGCAGCTTTGGAGAATAGGTGGTCTTCCAAATGTTGTAGACTATAACTTTTATCACCCCTCCACACTGGCTATGCTGACTATGGCCGATGAAAATTGCAATACAAAAATATCTCAAGGGTCATACATTCCCCACCACAGGGGCAACTTCAGCCCTTGCTTATATGATTCTCAGCAGCTTCTCACTGGCTACTACTAAGAAAAAACAATCAACCTACATCATCTTTCCTCAAATGCCCTTCAGGTGTCAACTGCTCATATCAGCAAGCTTTAAGAGACTGTGGGTTGCAGCTCTAAAACATCTGGAGAACAACAGTTCATGGAACAATGGCACAGAGATGGATTTTTTCCTCTCTTTAATCCAGCATAGCAGTTCTTGTGTACTGATTCAGGACACTTCTTTGAACAGATTTCTCTTGCTACAGGTTTCTGTGTGAAGTGCTATGGGATGTTAATGGGTGTCTCAAAAAGGTTAGAGCCATTTCACTGCCTTCCCCTGTATCAAATTTTAGTTTATAGGCCCCTTGGGATGCATCAGGTACATAGACGTCTTAGTAAATTCATCATTGCCACCATAATCACGGTCATCATCTACAAATTGCTCCTGCTGTTTTTACTCCCCTTACTTGCCATAAACTGGACTCAGACTAGCCGCTCCACAATAGCTCAGAGGCCAACCTTGTAACACCACTATCTAAATGGTAAGACTGAAACCTCACATGCTAACTGATTTCAGTTGTCTGGTTGTAAGCATTTTGGGAACTAGCAGAGGCAACAAATGAGGGCTATTTTGGCTCCCTGCTGTGGCAAGTGAGAACAAATAAGCCATAAAATAAAAGACAAGTTAAAAGGATGACAAGAGCTATACGTTACTCCAACTTTAGCCCTTCAAATAAGGGGCTGAAAATGCTTTTCCAGACTGCAAGAGAGCTTCCCCCTGGGCTATTAGTGAGAAAGAATATTGTCAGTCAGCACATGGGGGAAAAGAAGGCAAGATAAGGCATTGAGGTGTATGAGACAGAAGGATTTCAGGGCTGAATGCGCAGAGTGAATGAAAAGGTCTTCTGCACTGGCAGATGAATTTCACAATGATTCAGCAATAAAACCAAAGAGAAACTGCAAGGTGTCTAGTGTGGAATATCAATTTGTGCTTTAATTGCTACTATTAACTCATATAGTCCATCTGGCTGATGGGCAAATCTACTCCAACAGGAGATTAAAAGGACAAATGCTAAGGAAAGCACCAGACAGAGGCAAGGGGATAGCTGTACAGTTTGCCCAAGTAGTGGCCAAAGTATCCTATTAAGATGAAAGAGAGGGAGAGTTGCTCAGAGATTCCACCTCACTAAAGAGTAACTGGGGTGGAAGCTGGTAATCTGTTGCTCTCTAACAGAGAGAGGGAGACTGCAAACTGAACTATTCAACAGAGAAACAAGACAGGAATATTAATGCATCAAGAGACCGTTATAAAAATCAAGCAATAAAAGGAAGAAATTTCACTAGTGTGCCAGGACAGAGCCCTGTGCAATCAAGACAAAGGCAGAGAGGAGAGCCTGGAGACAATTAACAGCTGATCTCTCAGCTGCTCAGACCTGTAAGAAAAAATGGAGTGCAGGCTCTTTGGCTAAAAGGGGTATAATATCTGATTGGTCTGGCCTGCAGATGAAAGAGCACATTTTTGGTTGGTAGGGCTTGCTTCTTGTACTTCTCACCCAGCCTAGGGTACCACTGCAGATGTTTTATCTCACATCCTTCAGGTCACTAGTTCAAGAACCTCTGCAAGAGAGAATCCTTGAGAGCCAGAAGCTCCTCAGTATTCCATCAAATGGGTGAAGCACTTTACCAGCTTGCCAGCCAGTGTTTGCAGTAGGATCAACGGGAGTAAGAAGAATGAGGAAGGCTATTGACATAGTGGTCTGTTGACCCTACTTTTAAAGAAGTGAACTCTCTTTGCTGGACTAGGGCTGTGCTGCTGTGGAACCATCAAGAGAAGCTGCTGATTCTAAAGCAGGATCAGTTGTTCCTCCCACCTAGGAGCTCTACCTTGCTGGGTAGAAGGAGATATAAACCAGAACCAGCCACTGGTGGAGGGTTACCACTTCGGGGATAGACAAGGGAAAGGTTATCCCCTCCTTGGTTTGTAAATAACGGTAATACTAAGATAAATAACAGCTAGAGAACAGACATCTCTCCAGTGAGGGACAAAATTGAGGAAAATTACTGCCCACAGTAGGAGTGTGGATTTGTTGTGTTGACATCATCTGCAGACTCCCTGAGTGAGAGACAGAAATCAGAAGGAAGTAATCAAGTAAGAGGTGAGTACTATGAGTTTGTGTGTGTGTGTATGTCAAATGCTCTGTCAATTACATCCGTTGCTTATATGATCTACTGCACCAGCACACTGTTTTTTATTTTATATATTGTGTGGTTGTATTGTTTGTTCATTTGCTTTGGGGAATCCCAGGAAAGGGCAAGAAATGGGATACCCTGTCAGTGTAATCTTGAGCAGTGGGGAGCATGGCACTGGGAGCTAGACTTGCCAGGTAAGGGAAAGATGAGACAGGTGTTTGAAGACTATCTTATGCTTCAGTCCTTCATCTATCACGCAAGATGCAGCCAGTCCCATCAGCCTGCCCTCTGGTCCAGCACTGCTGTTGCTGAATGCCAGGCTGGCCTATAATAAAACAATTATCATCCATGATAATTTTGGATAAAGAGGATCACCTACAGATACAGGAACTGAGTGGAGTGGAGCTGTTCCAGCTTTGCCTATGAAGAAATTTAGTGTAGCACTAACTGAGATAGGGAGTGTCTGTTTCCATCTTCCATAGGGATTCCATCTCGCCTGCAAGGAAACCCATCTACCCTAGCAGTTTGTGGGTCTGTATCTCTTGTTCAGCCAAAGAGACAAAATAGGGATGCTTCTGGTCTGGCTATTCAACTGCCCAACAGTATTCCACTCTGAGCTGGCTGAGCTGGTTCAGACTTGGTGCTGCAGAACCCCACATGATGATTTTGGGGGACTTCAACATCTATGCTGAAGTTGTCCTGATCGGACCAGCCTAGGATTTGAAATCTGTCTCTCTCAGTACATCACCGGTCTGACACCTGTGGCAGGACACACTCTTGACCTCGCAGTTGTAGTTGGACAGCTGGAGGTTGATCTGGTTCTGGGGGCTGTTCAGTAATCCCACAGTCATGATCAGATCACTTCCTTGTGAAGTCTAGTTTAATGATATCACAGCCTCCTTGCAGGAGTGGAAGACCAGACCCAAGATGGTCTACCCCACAGACCAATGGAATCTGAAAGATTTCAGAATTCTTTGGAGGATTTTCCAGCTTAAAGGGCTGGTGATTCAGTCAAGATCTCTGTCTCACTGTAGAATGGTGAAATGGAAAGGGTAATCTATACATCACCCCTAAGTGCTCAGTCTAGTGATGTGGAGTCCACTATTCACCTTGGTATGCAGACCTATGGGCAATTAAGCAGACTGGGCAATGGCTAGAGTTCAAATGGCATAGGTCACAGAGCAAGTACAACCAAAGATCAACAAAGATTCTTCATAATTATGTAGCACTGAACTTGGTAGAAAGCCATACTATGCCTCTATTACAGCATACTCAATGTTATGCTATGGCCCAATATGCGCATCATGGTAAAACAGATTTTTAAAAATCTGGATTAATGTGAGATATGGACTAGTTCTTTGGTTTATTTTTCTTCTAAATACTATGATTTGATACCAGTATTGCTTCCTCAACAAGGTTAGTGGTGCTATGCACATGGGTTATAAAATCAGAACGGCTAAAGTGAAAACTCACAAGTGAAGTTTTTCAACTGGATAGATTTTTCACATTTTTCCCTCCCATGTGAGAAATAGCATGAATGCAATCAAGTGACAAACTCTACCAACTACAGCAAAGGAGGAAAACAGTCATTAATTCATCCTGTTAAATTTAATACAAGGTTCTTTGGTCATATTAAAAACCTGGAACCTGAACCACAATTTTATTTTTTGGATGCAATTTTATTTTTTGCATGAATGTCAACTTGCCAGTTCATGTGACTGGTTAGTCACAGCAAGGGTCTGTATTTTGGAAGCCCAGACCTATCCTAGCTATTAATCTATTAATCTTGAATTAAATGGCAGTAATGCCAAAGTACATTGAGCCAGACAATTAGCTTTTCAACTGTTAAACTGGCCAATTAAAATAAATATCACCTTCACTTAATGCAAGTGCTATTTTGAGGATATGTAATTAAGATAGCAGTATCTCTTCACTGTTATATTTACAAAGGGACTATGTATTGTCTGGTAAATTTTCTTAAAATATATTTCCTAACTCAAGAGATACACACAGATTGTTGATAGGAGAAGCATTAGCCTTAAGCCTTTCTTAAAGAGAACAGATACAGTTAGTTTTAAAATCCATATTATTCATCTTCAATTAGTATTAATATTTTGAGTCCTAACTTACATGCCCTAATATCTTCTCCCTCTAAACGGAGTAAGCAAATTGTGTGAGGGAAAGCTGTGGCCCTCCATATACTGTTCAACTACATTCATCTTCCCCGGCCTCAGGCTGGGTTGAGGCTATTGGGACACGGAGTCCAACATCATCTGTAGGGCTCATGCTAAGGGGACCTTAAGGATTCTGTGATGAAGGAGTCTGTTGCTTACAAAAGACCTCAGTAGAGATTAACATGCCTGCTGGCTCCTCTGCTGCAATCTGGCAGTGTCTCTCAATCTAATCTACAAGCACAGAGAATGTGTCTGTTGATTGTTTCTCTCGTGCACATATGCACACACTCCAGCTGTTCCCACAGCCTTCTTTGCCACAGGCACCACTTGGATGAGATGAAATAAAAAGTGAATTTGTTGCTTTCAAAAAAAAATCAGAAAGAAAGAATATATACCATTCATATTTCAGCCAAAGTCCTTTATCATTCAAACCTCTCACTCTTCTGTTCATTTCAGATCTGGTTTTCCATTGCTTGCCAACAATGAGTGTGAGCTAGAGACCTAAGGTAGGTCAGGCAAAAGGGGTAGGGTGTCACCTCACTGCAAAGCTGACGTACAGTGCCTTGCTTTCCAAGTGCACCCAGAATCCTCACGTGTAGCAACTGACATAAAGAGATTGACAAAGAAGCTTCTCCAAGACAGATCCCTAAAAAGCAGCTCATACAGATTATCAAGGGACATTATCCACAGAATGAGACATGACTGTGCCAAACAAAACCAAAAGTTGTGCTAGCTACTGATTTTCCTTGTCTTCACGATTTTCCACAAGCTCTGAATTTTGAGTGCATGATTTTTACATTGGGAAACCACACTTTTCTCATTCACAGACACAGAACTGACATATAAGTCTGGGGACCTGGAAAGTGGATGATGTTCCCCAAATATGGAAGAAAGAACAGCTAGTTCAGATGCAGAACAGTTATTATAAAAAGCTTTAAAAGTTACATACAGAAATTAGAAACATCTTGAAGATATTAGGATAAATACATCTCCAAACAGCAATACACAAAATATCATGTGTGCTTCTCACTAACACACAAAATGAGTAGCTTATTATTATTAATATAATCTATAATTAATATATTACCAGCAGCAACAAATCTATACATATATACAAGAACTGGAAAGCAGGGAGTTAACAGGAGGCAAAGAATGCACTGCACTGTGTTCATTTTGCACTTCAGCCTTCCTATGTAAATATAACTAATAGCAGCTACTTGGTAGCCAAAAGAGAAAGGGTATCCTCTCTGAATTGAGATTTTAGGGATATGGTCTTCATTTGCAGTGGGACAAGTCACACCAGCATCCTGCAAACCGAGCTATAGATTTGATATTACAGGCCAGAAAATAGTCCTGGAGCAAAGTTGCCGGATGCTTCCTAAGTGTGTGATTTTTAATCTTAATTGCAGTGGAACAGGGAAGGCAAGGACAAGGAAACAACTTAACAAAAAGATTTTTCTTCTGCTATTGTATCTGCTATTTTTGAAATTGCTATCATTGTTACACAGCATGCTATCAACGCAGCACACAACAATTTCTTTGGATTATAGAAAAATGTCTTCACTTATGCGGCTGAAAAGCCTCCCCACCTGGAAAGAATGATGAGAAGCCACAGGGAGAGTCGATAAGTAATACAGAACCCATGAGACACAGAACACAGCGTAACAGGGCCAGCATTTCAGTGGTAGCAGCATGAAAGCCTTGATCCATGATACAGATGCTAGAATGCTGGGTTCAAGAGCAGCTGCAGAGAGCAAATAAAACACTGGCAAAACTTGACAGCAAATAGCTCTTTGGCATACTCTTCTAGCTTGCCTTATGTTATCCCCATGATGCAAAGCGGAAGGCGTAGTGGAGTAGAATACAATGCAATAGGCACTGCGGGGAAAATGGCAATGGACTAATAGGTAAACTGTCTAAGTGGGAAGGGGTTGTTGCTGCTACCTGGCTTCCTTCCACACTGCTCCACTAGTGCATGTATGTTACTGTGTGTTCAACCTACCTGCCAGACTACAAAGCACAACATGATAGCTGGGGACAACCAGTGGTGGGGAATTCAGATGGGGAATTGTAACCCAACATATCTGGAGAATATCCGCTTGTGGAGAGGGTGTGTGTTAGAAGAAAATGTATGGGACCAATGCTGGTGAAGTGAAGAGTGAGCCCATACGTCTCTTCCTAAAAATGATTAGCAGAGGCAGGTCTTACACTTCTGAGACAGATGCAAGAAACAATCCCCATGGCCACTTTTCTCAAGTCCCCCAAAATTACAACTGCTGTGCATGAACAGCATCATTTACCCAGAGAGTCAAAGGTGATCACCACCTCAACAAAGCCACATCACAAGACAAGTCATAAGTCTGCAGAAGTGACTTCTGAGGAGAAAAACAGTCTCTGTCTCAAAGCTGGCCAACGCACTGGGATGCTACATTTGCCTTCTCCACTCAAAAAAGCAAGGAGTCACTAGTGGTCACTACTACAAGCATTTTCATTTTCATTTTGTGAGAGTAGGGTATGAAAAAGGATGAGCAGGGAGTCACTCTATTTGAAAAACAGTTTCAAATGTAAACCACATACTGTTCAAGATTTGTTGTTGCTGTTCTTGTTGTTGTTGTTGTTGTTGTTGTGTGCCTTCAAGTTGTTTCCAACTTATGGTGACCTTCAAGACACCTTTCATTTACTTGCAAACACCCAAGCTGGTCTTTTGGCAACAGAGTATGTTGTGGCTCCTTAAAGACTAAGAGATTTTATGGTAACAGCAGCTTTTGTGAATGGAAACCATAGGGTCTAATCCATTTACTGAATGTTCAATGAGACCTTAGCTGCACCCTTTACCCCTCAATCAGGTTGTTCTAAATCAGATCACAATATTATTTCACTAGGACAGACAAGCCAATAGCCATCACCAAGCCACTACAAACTGAATTAAGCTCTAGTTCACAGTGCAAGTGCACAAAGAGGCCAAAAAGAAAAAAAGTGTGGATGAAGACTCATGTCAAGCAAGAAAATCTAGCTGAAGGGAAATTCAGAAACACAAAATCAGTCAAGGGCATTCGTAACAACAACTCCAGACTTTGCCACACTCCAAGAGCTTGGATGGCTGGTGTGAGAACAGCCAGGTGCTGTCTGCAAGCAAAGCTGTTGACCAGACTGCCAAAGCTTATCTCTTCCCATATGTTCACGAAATGGAAGCTTTTGAAGAACAGGAACAATAGTGATACTAATACCCACATGTAATATAATCAGCATATGAGCTGATGCTCCAACTTCTTCCTACAGACACAGATTCAAGGTTGAGCATGTGTATAATAGGAAAAAGGCTGATCTCAGCCAGCACTAGCTAAGCTAACAATATGGTTGTTCCTGATAGTACACTCTTCCCTTTCCCTTGCCAGAGAATATAGTTTCTCACAATGGCTGAGGAAACCAAGCAAAGGTGTAAAGATGCTGTGATGATGGGATGTGGATCTAAGGCACCTCTTCCAAAAGAAATTTCAAAGAGTCCTGTAGCACATTAGAGACTAAAACAATGTATTATGGCACCAGACTTCATGGGCTACAGCTTGCTTTAGATGCAAGAAGTTATCATATAGAGTTCTTGGTGTAGGACATATTATTTGGTTAATAGCCTATGATTCACAATAGAGATGAATAGCATCCAAGAACTGCCAGCATCCAAGAACTTCAAAAAGGTCAATCTACTACTACCATTACTATTCTTACCACCACTATCTTTACACCTTATCTTTTCTCCCAAACTGGGATGCCAGACGTTTTGTTTTTTCCACAGAAAAGCCAGTGTGGTGCAGTAGTTTGAGTTTTGGACTAGAACATTAGGAGACCAGGTTTCAAATCCCCACTCAGACATGGAAACTCACTGGGTCATCTTGGGTAAGTCACACTCTCTCAGTCTCAGAGGAATGCAACAGCTAATCCCCCTGGGCAAATCTTGCTGTGAAAACCCCATGATGGGGTCACTTTCAGGTAACAATAAGCAAGAAATGACATGAAGGCTTAACAATAATGAACAGTGAATTCCTAACGTATTGGACAGTAAATGACTGAATTATTCCCAAGTCTTAAGACAACTGCTTTTAAGAAAACTGAAGTGTTTTCACACACACACACACATACTTTTTTTTTTAAAGACAAACCCCTGTAAAAGAAGTGAACATGTGACATGTATACATATCTTCTGGAGAGGAAAACCACAAGTGTCTCCAGTATTTGTTCAAAAGACGACTATATAAAAACCAAGAATAGATTTTTTTTCCACAATGATGTCTGATAAAATGGGTTATGTCTGGTGTTCCAGAGCTAACACTGATGTAATAGGCTACCACCTTCCTCTCTCAGAATGGTTTTAACAGCACAAGCAGCCGCTGCCACCACACACACACACACACCATACAACTAAAGAACTTTTCGTGGTGGATTTTATTTATCGTTCCAAGTGTTGATTTAATCAGGTCCACAAACTCTCTTACAGGCAGTTTCCAAACTCCTGCTTAGTAAAGCTCTACTACATTAATGGGCCAGATTATTGAAAGAAACAACTTTAAGCAGAGGGTTGTTATCTAAGATTTATAAGTAGCTTCTGAGAGTTAGCTTAAAGGAAGACAGGTATAAAAATTAATGGGTTCTAGATTTAGATGCTCCAACAACAGAAGAGGATTGGAACTTGAAGAATGAATCTATTAGACCATTTTTCTCATCCTTACATTTGAAACAAATATAGTATAAAGTTATGTGTACATGGTACTGCATACCAGAGGCTGGACAGGATTTATAAAATGATATATAGTTCCAGCGGGTTGTACCCAATTAGTGTGTCTCTGCTGATGGAAAGCCTTTTGATCCACTGGGAGTTTCTCTCAATGGACAGGAGAAGGAAATTTCAGCAATTTCCTCTTGCCATCACCACCTTCCACACTGCTCTGAAAGACTCCCCAACCCTTTGAAGTAGAGTTTGAGGGTGCACGGTGGTGGTGAAGGAGTGGAAAAATAGCAGACAAAAAAATGTCTGTTTTCCCATTTTTACTAACTGAAGCCTCTGCTGAGTTGAAAAAACCCAGTAGAAGGGCACCTAATAGATATAACCCACAGTTACAAAGATCATACCAATGACACTGATTTTCTGCACCTGTGGCAATATTGTCCTGATGTTAAAAACTTGGTGTGGTGTGAATAAACTGATGGTCTATCTTCCTTTACTGACTGAAGTTGGATCCTCTGGTAATTCTCTTTGGGGTTTTTTTAAAGATCCTGCTAAAACACAACAGAACAACCTGAAAATCAGTTAGTGGCTCAGAGTATTATCCCACAAAACTGAAACTCTAGTTTATCTTTTCTGTCCTGTGGGTTCGTTTGGGGAAAATGGTATTTTTCAAATGGTTAATGGGACTGATACATGTGGGACAAGGAACTGGCACATAAATGATTTATTATTGAAATAGGTACCCTTCAAGATATATTGGAATCATCATTCTAAGATCAAAAGAGCAGCTAGGAATGTAAGATACTATAATATTTAAAATTAAAGTTAAAATTTCACAAGTACAAAGGTATATGCCACATAGAGCAAGTTGAGTGTGAGAACCAATAAGGACATGAATGTGCTGCTTCTGCACAAAATGCTACACCACAATATTTCATACTCTTGGCTCATTGTTCATAAATAAACATAAATAAACATTCTTATCTCCCTGCATCTACTGCATTTATCTACAATGTGAAGATACAGTAAAAAGCAGGGGTGGAAACTGGGCAATCACACAGATGTTGCTGAACTGCAACTCCCAGCAGCCTTAGCCAGCACAACCCATAATGAGAAATGTTGGGAGTTGTATACTCATAAAAACTGGAGGACCATAGCATGCTGCTGGTCTAGAACTTGTTACAGAAGGTCAAGTCAGGGGTTCACATCATCTGAAAACCCTGAGCTAAATCACTCCAGCAGTATTAAGGGGAAAAGACCAACTAACTAGTCAGAGAGCCAGGAACTAAGCGGGTCACAGCAGGGGACAGGAAGAAGATAAGATTTAAGTCAGACTGAGTTAATGTGCAGGCAGATGGTAAAGGGATGGGGGTGGGGGAAGAAGATGAAGTTTAAAAGTGAAAGAAATAAAATGGCACCTGGAAGGCAGGGCATAGCTTCAGGCAGACCATCAACTTCGCAACATGCCAGAAACTTCCTTCCAACTACTGGGATAATTTGCTTTGTTCCCATACCGTCAGTGCAATTGGTTCTGCCACTCTACTCTCTCTAAGGTATCAGAAGTGCTATTTGGAGGGATGATTTGATAGTACATAGTGTTTCCAGGGTAGCCTCCGACATAACTAGGGACACTAATATTTCTAAGCTTTTTTTTTTTTTTTGTGGCCTTGAGAACAATATGCATGGGGAGAGGACACGACATATATTTAATCAGGAATAGATCAAGAACGGGGCAGTTTGTAAACATCAACCCATTTACTTTTTCAGTACACTCTGAAACCGCCTATTTACCAAAATTCTCTGGGTGGTGTAAAATCTGTTAAAATACAATAATAATACAAAAAAAGAAAAAGATGGTGGAAAAGGAAGAATTTACTTGTGATTAGAAAATCTCTGGCTTCTTAGCACTATAGTGCCGAGCCTTTTGGGCCAGCTAAGAATGATGAGAGTCAGAGCTCAACAGCATGTACAGGGCGACTGGCCCCTACACCAGCTTTTAAAAAGCCACAAAGAAGCCCATAGCTACATATCTACAATTGCCAGAAAGTGCAGTGATGCTGCTTGTTTTTTAAGGGGAAATAAGCGCTGCTGCTTCCTCCAGTTTTGTAGCCTTAGGAGAAAGGGACTACCATACCGTTTTAACCTTATTGTCCTGAAAGTCCTGTTTTTGCTAAATTGCCAATAAAAACCAGATTATTTCCTGGAAGTGGGGTAGGATTGATATTCTGTAGAGAAGGGCATCAACAGATTTCAGAGGCAAACCGTCTATGTGAAAGAAAGCAGGGGATGAGACAGTCACTGCTATGCTTTCTCCCCTACCCTTCACCAGTAGGCACACACACACGCACACAAATATAAGTCAGCCTGCTTTTAACAAGCCACAATGGATTCTGAATTATGCAGAATCCTAAGTAGGCAAAGAGCAGAAGATAAAGAAGCACTTTATCTTCTGGAGATGTATGGTGGCAATGAGGAGGGTTTTCTTCTGGGAAAAGAAGCTTTAGTCATCTCACAAATTATCAGTCAGCAGAGTGCAGCCTTGGCAGATCCTATACATCATTGGCCCTGATCACAAATTTACCCATTTACCCACCAAGAATTGTACCTTAACAGAGCTAATAGAAGACATTTCTTCCCAGAAGCCAGAAGACCTGCTGCGCACCAGCAAGCTGGTGACACACTTGCTTCCTAAAGTTTCAAAGAGAGGATCAACAATCAATCCCACCCTTCTCCTCCTCTTCGTCACACACACAACCTCCCCAGATTTGGGTGAGTGAGTTACAAAGACCGTTTTTTTTAAAAAAGTGTGGGGCCTAAAGATCCTTAATACCCCTTTCCCATATCAAGATACCTGCTCAGCAGGGCCCCCATAGCAACAGAGCGGACCAGCATAGCAACAGAGCAGACCATATCAGCCATGGATACAACTCATATTTTCATCCCGCAAGAATAGAGAGACATTAATGAGATTGACAGTCAGCACTCAGCTGCTATTCAGTGCCCAGTGGGCAGTAGGAAAACTGTCAAAAATGATGCCAATTTCCTACTGAAGAAGGTATCTAGTATTACTAGAGGCAGACACTGTTGGCAGTTATGAAGTAAACACACATATAGAGGGCCCCAGGGAGGATCAGGCAGCCTTACTCCCCCTGCTTACAAACACTTAGATCATCTGCCTACTCTGAATATCATGGAGACAGCCCCCCTCCAGTACTCTGGTCAATTACACACGTGTGTAACCGTATTCATCTGGACAATATTCTCCACTAGAAGAAACGAAAGGCAAAATAGCAAAGCAGCAGGCCTCACAGCAGCTTGCCACTACAATAGTTCTCGTAAGAGCCATCTTGTTAAGGCATAGAATGGGATATGAAGCCCAGTGAGGTCAAAAACTCTTCAGGGAGAAGGAAGTCCACTATTCTGCAGATCATACAACAATAACAGGAATAAAGTACGTTTATTGATATGCTACATATGTACCACAGCTTTTTCCTAAGGAAATCGGGAAGGTATACATGACTCTCCTCCATCCAGTTTTATCCTCACAACAAGACAGGTCAAGTAACAAGAATACCCAAAGTCACATAGTGAATGTTCATGGCTGAGTGGGAATTTGAACGTATATCTCTCAAGTTTCTCCTCTGTTAGCACTCTGACTAGTACTTTGGGGCAACAGCTAGGAGGTAGCATGATGTGTGGGTAGTGTGTGCATGTGTGTGTATATGTGTGTACACACACATGCACACATACATACCAGTGTGCATGTGTATTTGTGTCAGTATATGCAGCATGCCATCTTCTGGAGCAACCTCTGCATGCATGAATGCAAGGTCGTGTGAAGCACTGTGTCATATTACAGTCACTGGATGTTGTGGGTGCACATTGCATCCATTGACTACAATGGGATGCAACATTTGCATTCTTTGTTTTACATGAGGGTCCCTGGAATGGAACCGCCACATATAAGGCACACACACTGTATACACACACACACACACACACACACACTAGTGTGCTCTCTTTTGAAAAAGCACTATGAGCTTGGGTGGGAAAAGCCATACCTACAAGGCAGAGCACATGCTTTCTTTGCCCAAAATCCCAGGCTCATTTCCTGTCATCTTGAGCTGCTAAAAGATGTGAGACAAGAGGTTTCAAACAGGCCTCTGCCTGAGAACTTGTAAAACTACTGCCAGACAGTAGACAAGAAGGTGCTATAGTCTCATTTCTGTTTAATGCAGCTTCATATGTCCATGATGTGGAAGAATAAATAATTGGATGGAGGAAGCCAGGAGTTCATGAGACTTGATACAGACTAAGTCCCTTCCTCATGTGAACAGAAACAGCAGCAAAAAGGGGAGCAGGCTCTCAGTATGTCACCTATGCAGCATACACCACAGAAAGACTTCAGCTCCATCTATAATGTACAGACCTTTAGCTCATTGTGTTTTTCCTGCATTCCAACAAGTACCCTTCAAAACCCTCTCACTCATGTGGTGGCAGATCTCCCCTTCCTAAATCCATGCTCCTTCACCCCACTGCCGACAGCCAGGACATCAGTATTCTGCAAGTGAGCCTATTAGAACTGCTGTTTACAGTTCCTCACAAATAAAACCTGTCTCCTGTTTGACTCCTGCAATAACCTAAAGTACTAAATCACTCCCTTCAGTGAGGTGCCTGCCAGGGAAATCTCCAGCTTGCAAAGTGCTAGCATCCCCCATTAAGACTCATCTTATTTTTTTAATTGTATTTTTTCCCCTAACCTGGCTTACGCTACAGTTTCCACGCCATTGACTTGGTGTGCTTTGCAGCCTGAAGAGTACCGTAATGGCCTCATTATTTCAACTGAGGAATCTCTGTGTTAAATTAGGCAGAGAAGGGTAATTATCTACTTGTATGAGATAAGAAAGAGGTTTATTTTATCAGGAACATAATGCTATTCTGGTCGGGATCCAGCTCTCCAAATTATACAATGCTGGAAACAGGAGCCAAGCATTTCCCCTGTGCACAGTGAAAAACACACAACCCTAGTAGCCACCTTGATGGTCAAGCACTCCTGCCAGGAACATAAGCCAGAGACTTAACCTTTATAAAAAGTTCAAGAACTCTGTGAAACCTTTCCTCAGCCCTGCTCTGCCCAGCCCTGCCCTGAAAGTAGAATCTTATTTGCCTGTTATCATAACCTTTTCATGTTGGTATTTCCAAAACAATTCAGTTGACAGCAGGAGATACAATGCATGCCCAAAAACCCTCGGCCTATATAAAGTGCATCTGCTTAGAACTGGCTAATTTAACAAGTAATTAACCTTTCTGCACATCCTCCTTATGTCTGATCCAAGATCAGCAAAGTGAGCCATAACTAGGGAAGAAATTAAAGTGTTCGTCATTGCAGTAGAAGCTCATCAGTCATACTAAGGACACACAACTGAGCCCAGAACACACCCCAGAGACAATGGCTAACTTTGTGTGTGTTTTTTTTAATGGATTTGACAACACAGTTGAAAAAAAAGGAAACTTTCAGTTGTTCCTGCCTCTAACCACTGAATAAACTCAGAAGAAATTCTTCTGCACTCCATACCAACCAAAATAATGTCCAATGTTTCCAAATGGCATGGCTCACAATTGGAAAAATCACTACCTGCATAGCATTCATCCCATGCCATCTTCGGTAGAGTCCAAAAATCTCACTTTTATAACCTAATTTTGATATAGTCAAAACAGTCCTCCTTCTTTTAATTTGTCTACATCATAGACACCTGGCAGGCCTAGATTCATCATTAAGTACCTAGGCAAATGCCAGGCCTGATGCCCTGCCCCCTACCAGCCAACTGCAGTTAATACCACTTCTGCCACTTTCTTTAACTTTATCAATTTCAAAGAGGCCTGTGCTGAAAGTAAAAGCACTGAGCTGGCCAAGAACCATACTAACTGCTGTCCCTTCCCACTCCCACCACAATGCCTCTGAACTCTACTTATGATGGCCAGGGGCACAGGGGAGGGGAAAAGGTGGCCACTGCAGTCACTCAGCCTCTTTTCCTTGCTTGCAGCACTAGCCTTTAAAAAAAAAACAAAGAGTAAAGAGTATTATGCTGCCAGCAGTAGCATCTCCCCAGTGAGTAAGCTTACCAGCACAGGAGATGATTACCACACCCAAAACTACTTTTCCCCCCTAGTCTATTGAGAAGCACTAGATTGGCTAGTTAAAATGCCCCCTCCACACTGTCTCTGGTTTCCACTCCCACTGGGAAACAGCCAAGATTGTGCTCCAGAAGGGTGGACAGAACTTTACCCTGCTGCTGAGCCTGACCTGGTACTATCTCCTCTTAACAGACAGCAGCTCTTCAAGGTCTCAGGCTGTGGCCCTTCCCAGCCCCAAAGATTTTGCTTTTTTCAAAAAAGGAACCCTCTCAAGCAGTGGACCTTGGTCTTTCTTCATGTAAACAATGTACTTCACTCATGATCTATTCCATGTTTCTGCATGCATATATCTAGTCCTGTTCATATACCTTTTTATGATAGAAAGCAGACCAGGGGCAGCTCCTGAAATACCTTGATCCTACTTGTTATCTTGTAAATTGTGTACAGCCTATTGTAATGACATGGATATACCTAGAGAATGTATCCTGAGTGCTTTTTGCTCTTGATCCTGCTTTAATCAGTTACACATTCATGCTCTTCCAGACTCTCATTTTAAAAACACAAATCAGCCAGCCATTCACACAAGTTCACCGCAAAACCTTACATCTTTGTAGGGGACTAGACTTACACTACTACTAAAGATCTACAAGTGCACTTAACAGCTTGCCATTGGCAAGTGCCCCTCTAACCTGGTGAGGGTAGTATCAGGAACAATTGCCATACTTTTCCTGAGCCCAGAGAACACTGGAAACTTTGCATAATAGGGCATTTTTTAAGAACTGGAAACTTCACCATGGCTTCCTGAGATTCAGTCCAACTGGATTGTTCCTCTTTTTGCTGCCCAGAGCTAAGAAGGGAAGAAAGAAGGATGGAGCTCCACACACAGATGACATGGGCCTTGAGCATGGTGGAATGTGAAACAAGACCTTGCCTTTTCTAACAGTGTGAAGACGGCTGCATTGTGACAAGAATAAATTTTGGGTGGGTCCCAAAGCCAATCAAAATTTGTGGTCCCTTGCTACTATCAGTATTTTTACCTTGAGCTTGGAGCCAACAGAAAAGTCCTAGGAGGGGATTTGCATCACCTTCTGCTTGAATTTGGAAGGAAAACTGTGATATCCTTCACTTCCTATCTTAAAAGGAATTTTGACAAAATCCTTGACTTGCTTAGCTAATAATTCTTCCCCTGTCACATACTGACAGTTTTACCACCAGTTCGACTGTGGGTGAGTGGGGAGAAGGCTCCCAGTACTGTCATCTGGGATTAGTTCTGCAAAATCTTGAACAAAACCAGAGGGGAACTGCAAACAATTTCAAAGGGATACCAACAGCCAACACTTTGGATACAATTTTAAAGATATGGGTCTTGCAGTTTCATCAGAGTAGAATTTGGAAAAAACTTGAATATTCTCTGAAAAGCAACTTTTCTTTGGGGCATTAGATTCATGAATCTATCAAGCCCTTAAGCCAGGACAGCTTCGACTTTTTCCCCACAACTTTCTAAAGGATCTGGCACTAGAGGTTCAAAGTTGACTGAAAGCAATTTCTTATATCGGAGAAACAACAGTACATCATCCAGTCTCAAGGCTTATACAGTTAGCAAAAAGAGTATTGATGTACAGACATTGAAAATGAAATGCTTAACAACTGCCCTGTGAAGTACATCATCCATTTATTTTAGAATCTTTTTTTAAAAAAATCAATACCTTTCATGCGTGTGGAAAAAGTCTTGATGAATTGATTTTATAGCTTTTTTGAAAAAAACCTATTTCACACTCTAGAAATATCTTAGAGTTAAAGGAAGTTTGTAAGTAGCCATTCATCGGAGGGAGAAAGAATCCTCTTCAAAATTGTGTTGCAGGCAAAAATGGCTAATGCAGGTGCGTGTGAATCTGGCGGGCTATTAAAAATTGGAGAGGTAGTGACTCTTCAGAATATATCAATATCTACTACATAAAAGTCAATGTTTGTGAGTTTGTGAGTTTGTCTGTTTGTCTGCGTCAGGCAGGTGAAGACCTCATACTGAGTGAGGCTGAGTGAGGCAACAAGACTTCATATAAATTAACTGGCTGTGAAGATTCTATGGCAGTGGTTCTCAACCTTCCTAATGCCGTGACCCCTTAATACAGTTCCTCATGTTGTGGTGACCCCCAACCATAAAATCATTTTCGTTATTATTTATTATTTAGTTAGTTATTTCCAACATCAAATAGATTGGAAACACTGCCCTAAATCACTGTTCTGGATAGACTTCTAATGCCTAAAAACTGGTAACCCTCCCCGCTTTTTTTAAGCACAGAAAGCGTCCATCAATGCTAGAATTAAGGCAGTAGTTCTAGTTCTGAATGTTGGGTTTCCACAGTTCAAAAAGCCAGTCACTCCCAAAGGCAATGCCGAAACAGCCCACATTTTACACGAGGTGCAGGGAGGAAAGGACAGGGAGAGAGGAAAGATGGCGGCGGCATAAGCAGACGCGTTTTGTTTCACTTCCTCCCTCCCTTAAAGGGAGTGCAGACGTTGAACATACAAAAAGCGAAGAATGCAAGACAGTCAGGGCAAAGAACACAACACGTGCATGTGGCAAGCGCCAAGGGTCCACGCACAACGAAAGTGAGAGGAGAAAGTCATCCTGGCTATTTCTGCACTAGACTGTTATAGCGCTATGATTCCTCTTTCACCATCCTATGGAATACTGGGGTTTGCAGTTTGCAAACCCAGGATTCCATAGGATGATGAAAGTGGAATCATAGCACTATAACACTGGAATGTGGAAATGGCCAAAGTCCACAGGACAGATCAGAGCAGCACTTTCGGGTCAAAAAAACAAAACAAAACAAAACAAAACAAAAAAAACCCAACCAAGGAGCCTCGGGGGCTCTTGCTACACAAACTGAAGCCCTTGGCTGACGCCCTCTGCTCCTTTCCCGACCGAGTTCTCGGTCTCAGAGGGACCGATCTCCCCCGTCGGATGGCAGATCCGCCGCAGGAAAGTTTCCCCCTTTACAGCCACACCGACTGTCAGGGGCACGGGCCCAGCTGGGCCTGTTGCTGCCCCTGAGGCCGCCGCTGAAGCGGCGGCGGACACCGCGGAGGCCGCCGCAGCCGGCGGGGCCTACCCGGAGGCCGCTGCGGCCGACGGGGCCTGTGCGGAGGCCACTGCGGCTGATGGGCCTTGTCTGGAGGCCGCCGCGGCCGACGGTGTGGGCCTGCCGGCCGCGGGAGAGGCTGCCGGGCCTGGAGCCACTTACCTCGAGGCTGCAGGCTCGGATCCCTCGACGTCGGCCGGCCTGCCGGGGTGGGCGGGACCCGGGCCTGCTCCCGGGGCTCCGCCCACCCGTGGCCCTGATCCGTGAGAGGCCTGGGAGTCTGCCTGCGGCCCCGATCCGGAGGAGGCTGATGCCTTCATCTCACCTCCTCCTTTCCAGCAGCGGCGGCAGGCCAAGGAGGCGGTTCGCCGGTCTCGACGCCTGCTGGAGAGGAGGTGACGGGCAGAGAGCTCGCAGCTGTGAGACACAGCACAGCTGCGAGCCTTCAGCCACATGGCCACGCCTGATTGGCCGGCGCCTGGCTTGGAGGGCTATTTGAGGCAGGCGCCGGGCTGGGGAAGGCACGGAGCAACAACCGTCGGTCAACTGTGGTCCTGCTGTCCGTGCCTTGTTCCTGACCGCACTTGACACCAGTCCTCCTGTTCACCTTGTTGAAGTAACCTGCCTTATGTACTTTAACAACCTGTGTTTATTTCTGTTAAGACTGTGTAGAAGCCTGCTTGCTTTGTACTTTTGAGTTTTGACTGCATTAAAGCCCTGCACCTCTAACCAGCTCCCCTGCCTCTGCCTTACCACCGCCTGGCACTGAAACTGACAACTCCCACGGTGCAGTGTGCCCAGAATGAATGGGCGACCGGGCGATCGCCACTGTTGCAGCCCCACCACTTTGGGAAGCAAGCGGAGCCCAGCTGCTCACTCGCCCCGGCAAGCAACTCTGTTTGCTGGCATGAATGAGCCTGAGGCGAAGAGGGTGAGGGGATGGGATCTTACCTCCCAGACGTCCCGCTGCAGCACGATAAACCCTGAATGGGAAGCCCTCTGTGTGTGTGTGTTGCGGGCATGAGCGTCCAAGCAGCACCCGGCTGCTCACTCGCCCTGGCAAGCAACTCTGACTCTGCAAGTTGGCATGAAGGGGAAAGGGAACACTGAAGGGGAAGCCCTCCGTGTGTGTGGGGGGGTGCAGGCGCGAGCGTCCAAGCAGCGCCTGGCTGCGCCTAGCTGCACGCCTCCTCTCCCCTCCCACCAGCACGGGGTCTCCTCTCCTCACCTCCGCCTTAACGCTCAGGCTCCAACTCTCTCCTCTCGGTGTCCTCACCTCCGCCTTAACATTCAGGCTCCAGCTCTCTCCTCCCGCTCTCCGACCTCCGGCTCCACCTCAGGCTCCTCCAGTGCTTTCCCACCAGGCAGGGAAAGGTGGGAAAACGCCCAGCACGCCTCCTCTCCCTTCCTCCCAGCGCAGGGGTCTCAGAAGCACTGCTCCCATTGGCTGTGAGGCCACTTTCTTTTAAAAGGGGGGGTAGGATTGAGGAGTGGCGACCCCTGTGAAATGGTCGTTTGACCCCCAAAGGGGTCCCAACCCCCAGGTTGAGAACCACTGTTCTATGGAATCCTGAGGTTGGCAGTTTAGGGAGGGGCCTTTAGAATTCTCAGCTGAGAGCTCTTGGGCCTCAGGCTGGTTGCTATGGAGATGAGGCCTACCATCAATAAGGATGCCAGAAAACATGTGACAAAAATTAAAGTGACATACACAACATAGCCCATTTCCACACTATACTGTCATAGTGCTATTATTCCACTTTCCACATCCTATGGAATCCTGGGATTTGTAGTTTAAGGAGGGGAATTTAAGAATTCTCAGCCAGAGAAGTCTTTGGCCTCAGTAAACTACAAACCCCAGAATTCCACAGTTGAAAGCGTAATAATAGCACTATTAACAGTATAGTACAGAAATGGCCATAGTTACAAGGTCTTCTCGCCTCACACAGTAGATTGTATGGGTTCCCTATGTGAGGAATTTTAAAGTTGACATTCAAAACAAAAAAATGCTTTCAGGAAAATGTAAAGACATTGCACAAATTCAACAACAACAACAAAAATCCAGTACATCAACATCACCAGACAACACAGGTTGGATTGGAGACTATGGGGAAAAGTTACAGGTAGTGGAATAGGCCAGTTGCTATAGAGATGAGGCCTAGCAGCAAGGGGGAGGACAGTGTACTCCCTCAGGAACCCAAATTGTGTATGTAAATAACTCTGAATACAGACTGCATTGAGAAATATGGAGCAAAGTTACAGGAAATGAAGAAGACAGTTTGGTGCGTTCTTAAGAGGAAAATAAAAACTCTGGGCAATGCCGAGTAAACACACTAGTTTTTAAATAAAACACAGCATATATAAAACACAGCATATCTGCCTTCTGAATTTTGTGCAGACAGTCTGTAGCACTTCTACCACTCAAATGCAGCATTGTGTTTTCTATTCCCACTGTCTTTCCCATTATCTCTGCCACATTCTATTCCTTAACTAACCATTTGTCATGCCCAGCTTCTAGAACATGAGCTCTGACTCGGAGTCTGAAACAGAGGACACGGCAGAGGCTGAAACAGGGGGTATGCCAGGACCTGCTGTACAGGAAGAGAGTACAGTGCCACAAAGAGAATAGGGGGCAGTGCCAGCTCCAGCAGAGTCCTGAAAGACACAGAAGATAACTTACCAGTACCTACCTTTGCCAAGAGTGGACAACAAAGAGAGAGCCTACGCTGATCTCACAGAATATATAAATGGCAACAATTACTCAGGCAACAGCTGCTTTAGGTGGCTGACCTATATAGCTGCTGCCCTTCCCCTGCAGGAGTTGTAAGAGTTTATCTGACCTCTCTGTTTGCTAGATGCCTTGCTGAACTCTGTGCCTGACTCTGGATTACCCTGACTCTGGACTCACTTGCCTTCAAATTCTCTTGGACTTTATTCTTGACCTCGTGCTTGCTGAATAAAAGTAAGTAACAAGCTGGGAGCCATTCAGTTTGTTTTGTTTGAATTATCAGTTGTGCTGCTGGGACTGAGATAGGACACCATTCCATATTACACTGCAGCTCAGTTCCCTCAGAGAAAGAAATAAGAAGAATCTAGTTTTTGTATTTCATTCTAATTCCATGTTTTAAATTTAAGCAATGGGCTGTTTGAAGACTGTCTTCTCTTAAGTGAATGACTATTTAGAAGCCTACTTTAAATGACTGGTCTAGCTAAGGTACTTCAACTGGCATTTTATTAATGATTAAAAATATGTATTATTAGTGACATGTTCATGGTAGGTGGAGCACGGGTGTTTGGGAGACACACCAAGAAACATCCAAGACTCTGAACCACTGGTCGTTATCTTGCTATACTGTGAATTCTGCAGAAGGAAAGCTACAATCCATATTTCCATTCACTGGCTCACAACATCTCCACTCCATCCTCCCACTAGGAGAGACTATCTCCTTCTTCCAGTCCATTAATACTAAATTAAATGGATGTCAGATCTAAATATCTTTCTGGCTGCTTCTCCAGTCAGCTGACAACTGATGTCTCTGCCAGCCACACAACTGTACAACTAAGCTACCCAGTTGGTGCAGCAGATGGTCGTCAGCATCTTCCTCCAGAACTGGAGGTCACAGAAAGGTTAGCCTTCATCATCTGGCACAAGGTCAGATGAACAGCAAACAAGAACAACAGTCCATGAGCTGCACTCCCCACCTGAGTACCCAGCACTCTAAAGGACAGCAGGTTCTAGATTGTCTATGAAAGGGAAGAAATCCTCCCCTGAGAAATACAAAACAAGAGTCAGATTTAAGCAGTGTTGCTGGTATTGTGGATGAGGTGGAAGAGTGGGGAATCTGTTGCTGACAGACACCTCTATCTGTTGCTGACACACATCTCTTCACCACTCACCATTATGGGACTTGTACTCCAACCATATCTGAATGGCCATAGATTCCCTGACATCATGATTTCAGAAATGGCTTTCCATCTCTTGATTCAACTCTCCCCAAGTGAAGTGGCATCCAGAGCACCAGCAGCCTCTTGCTGATCACTCACTACTGCTTGTTGTTGCTACTCCTTTTTTCTTTTCTGTTACAAACCATCATGGTGCACTGTTGTTTCAGAGATGCACTGCCTTTTCAGAGACCTGTCAATTTTTAAATCTCATTCCTCATTTTGCTAGGAGAGAGACAGAGAGAGAGAGCAAGAGTACACACATATACAGCCACAACAATGCCAAGCTCCATTTCCTTCATCAGAACAACTACAACATAGCACTATGCCAGTTACCTAGAAGGAAAACAAAATACACATGCTATCCACAGTGTTGCAGCATGTCTCCCTCCCCCCTGTCCCTACCTGTCCAAATGACACCAGAGGGGCTATCAGTCTCATTGTCATAATGTCTGGTCTTAAAGAATTATTGGAACATTGTCTCAAGAAACATAGCAACCTACTTCTACAGCCAACAGCTTTGCTTCTGAGGACCACATTAACATGACAAAGGAGATGATAAGAAATTGCTGGCAGTGGGGATGGGGAGAGGGCGCATGTAAAATTTGATGCTCATTCATGATCAATTGCTACTTTGGATAAATTACATGCATACAAACCACCATAAGTCAAGAAGGTGGAGCATCCCACAAGTGTCTCTTCCAATGGCACCAATGAGACACAGATTTCAAACGTGATTTAAATAGCACATTCAATCAGTTATAGAGGAAGGTAGAATTTCACTCCAGTCACAACAGCTCATTCTTTTTGGTTCACCCATTCCAGAATCAGCCTGTACCCAACAGCTCCCACAGTCATCTGGATGGAACAGAAAGCACAAACTATTTCAGTGTCAGTCCCCCAGGGGAGCTACAACAGATGCCACTCTGACCTGCCTGAAGAATCCACATGACAGCCATCACTGTAACAAAGATATTTATACTTGCATAAATCAGGATCCCAGAGGGGCTCTCCAGTTGACAAATATGTCTTTGTCAAGATTTAATACTCATTTTCCTTTTACCCTAATGGCATTTGTCTAAACCTCTTCTCTCTCTCTCTCTCTCTCTCTCTCTCACACACACACACACACACACACACACAAACCTGCATGCACACACAGAAAGGCTGGGGAGACAGATTCCTCCTGAACATTTCTGTTATGAGGCTTTAGAATCAAAGCTGGTCAGACAGCAACTTATTAAACCCCCCAAGAAATTGTGTAAAAGGTACTACTAACCTTGCCACGTAAGAGTTCTATCAAACCAAGGTTTCCTTGTGTCATTTTCCAAGCCCTTTACCTTAGAAAATAAGACAATTGCTTCTCACCACCCGACTACTTAAAGTGGGGGGAACAGGATTTATCTTCACACATTCTTTAACAGAGAGACAGTGTGACGATATCAGAAGAAAAAGCAAATAAAAGGTGTATGGGGTGAATGTCCCTTTAACATCCCAAATCTTTTATCTTATATAGCTATAAATTGAGATTCACCCCTTGAACGGTGAACTCTGTGTGTGTTAGTTCCTTTGGGCTTTCACTCTGGAATTCAAGCCAACATATGGTCCCCTTTACATGGTAAATATACTGTCCTAACTGTTTGCAAATGCAGTCTCTGAGATCTCCAAGGCATATCTGCCAAAATATCTGGATAGCAAATATTTAGATAATAACTGCATTATGATATCCATATTTTATAATTATTTGCTCAGTCATTTTCCCTAATTAATCAGTATCAACAGACACAGAGCAAAAAGAACCTGGTATCGTGTAATTGTAATCTTCCCAAATGCCAATGTCTTAACATAGGTAAAGAAAACTGAAAACAAACACTCTCTCTCAAACACCTCTTTGCACCTATTGAAACGATATAGATGAGGAAGAAAATATTCCAGTTTCTAGAATACTCTCCTACTACCGATATGGACAATTTCAGTGTTAGTTAATATAGGAGCCAACAACCAGCACCACTTCACAGCAAAAAATTATTGCATAGGGAACTTGTGACCCAAATTCTCCCTGGAAAAGTTCAGTGACATCCATTTACTTCATCATGCTCTCTGTTTCAAGTAGAATGCTTTTCTCCATTTGACTCTGACCAATGGTGTCCTGCTCCATAGTAATCTCTTTTCTCCTTAGCCCGTGAAGCACACCATTGTTTTAAATATTGAACTCACCTGCAAGACTTTTGTGGTTTACAAGACTTTGTGAACCACAAATGATAGTTGTCTTCTCTTCTTTTTCTCCTATTCTATCTTCCTTTCTTTCCTTTCCTCATAATTCTTCATTGTCCAAAACAACAAAAACAAAAACCTTGAAGAGAGGACAAGTGTTGCCTACCACTGAAGCATGACTTACCCGTGAAATACAATCCACCAGTACAAGGCCAATACCTTTGCCATCACCATGAGCCTGTATGACATCGTCATTTCATTTTTGGCCACTTACGCCACAAAGAATATGTTACCTATACACACCAGACTGTCAGCCTACCACAATATCCTTCTTAACATGGGAAGATTATCTGACAAAAAATGTTTCATGTTAAAAAACTGTGCTATACACCACCTGTTGTATCACTATTTCCAAGCAGTGTACAAGGACAGAAATATAACTACAGTAGGTTCCCCATATCTCCGCAAGATATGTTCCCAGACTTGCTGTGGATTATGAAAAACACAGATAATGCCAAATGCTATATTTTGGCCCCCAGGCAGGACAAGGAGGTGAGGGATGCAGGCAGCTCTGCCACCCAGATCCCCCTTCCTTCCTGCCTGTTTTTCTTCCCAGTGAGGCTTGAAGAGCAGCAGCCTCCCTGGGTGCCAAGTCTGGAGGAAGATCCAGCTGCTTGGAACTGTGTACCTCTCTTGGCTGAGGAAGGAGTGTTCTGTCTCCTTCCTTGGCCAAGAGAGACACGTATCTTCACACACCCAGGCTTTCCATGCCTCTCTCAGCTGAGGAAGAAGTGTTTAGGTCCTTCCTCAGCTAAGAGGTACATGAGTTCACACAGCAGAACTTCCCATGCCTCTCTTGGCTAATGAAACAATGTCTACCTTCCTCCTTGGCCTAGAAAGGTGTGTGACTTCCTGTGCCTCTCTCAGTCAAGAGGTTTTTTCCCCTCTGCATCTGAGAGAGCTTCACGGCTTCCCCATAATTCTCTCAGCTATGGAGGGAGAGAGGCATAGGGGCAACAGCCGCACCTCACCATGCACCTCTCTCAGCCAAGAGAGGGGCAGTGGTGGCTGCACCTTACCATGAACCTCTCTTAGCTGGGAAGGGAGGGAGACCCCTTCCTCAGCCAAGAGAGGCATGGGAGGCCTGCTTGCAAAACAAGGACCCTGACCATTGATGGCAGTCATAATCCTGGAGAAGACTGTGGGTAAGTGAAACCATGGATACTGGTCTAGTGGATACCAGGAACCTACAGTATGAAATTCCTTGTTCCACCATCCCCTGCCTCTCACAAGCTCAGCAAGTTATATTCAGGTGAACCAACCTATGTTTAATAATCCAGAATACACACTTTTTATACCTGGCCACAGAGCTCTTCACTACCTCTTTGCTGCCCCTTCCTTCCTAAATTAAATAAAACAATCCAGGAAACTGTAGTTAACACAGAACCATATATCATGGTTAATGACCTCTCAACAAATCAGAGTCTGGAGGAGAGAAGTAGTAATCAGACTACAACTCTCTGTAACTGTGTTCTGGGGCAGCCTCCCCACCCCCTGAAACAAAATATGCACAACATTACTACAGTCTGGGTGCATGTAAAGATCTTTCTGTTTATCTTTACATCTGGTGACTCATAATGCCATCCAGATTAGGTTTTAGTTGGAACTTTCAACCATTATGTTGGAGAGTCTTGTTTTTGTTTTTTAAAAAATAACTGTATACTGCTTCAGTTTATAGGCTTTTATATTTCTCTCTATATTTTGCATTGCCTACAACTTGGAAATCATGATACAATAGGTGATATAACAAGCACTGCATAAAAAATGACAAATAAATGTATAATATTTGATGTAATAAGATGAGGCCACTCCACTCTGTCATGAAAAGGGAAACCCCACGCACACAAGCAACCAGCAGCTGTGCAGTCATTGTTCATCCAGCTGCAGTTATTACCAAGCTGAATCAGGCTCTGGTGTTTTCTTCCACTATAGAGACTGTCTTTGGTTTTTTTTAACAAACACACATTAGCTACCCAATTAGGAAGAAGTCCTCAGATCTTCTTCAGCATGTGTCTCATAACAAGCCTTTCTCAGTGGTTTTCTCTGAGTATGTGCATATGTAAGAGCAGGATGTGATGAGACTACGTGCAAGCACAGGCATTTGATTATCCACATCCTCCTTTCAGTATCAGCACAGGTAGCTGGCAGCAAAAGCCACAACAGCCACAGAATCCACTGGTGTCAATGACTCAGACCACTGCAGAACATTCCAATAGGTCTCCAAACAGACATATGACATGCTGTGTAGAGAAGACTCCATAAGGGCACAGACACATTTAAATTGCTGCAGTGCACAGCTAAGAGCTGACACACAGCTGACAGTTAGTTTCACATGGCAACTGTTTGCTTGACTGCCACTAAGTAAGCTGCTCCAAAATAGATGTCATTGTCTGCTCTATCAGTCAATATGAAGACAACCAAAGCCCCGCAGATGTGATTAATAAGTTCAGTGGATGGTTACTTACTCACCTCTAGCTCAGTGGAAAGAAGGAAGGGAATGCTGACTACTCTGGCCTACATTTAAAACCCATGGAGAACAAAACCAGACTTTCAACTGGAACCTGGTTGTCATGGAAGAGTTAATTATATTCCAAGGCTATATTGCTTCTAATGGCAAATGGGAACTCACATGACTGAATATTTATCTCCCACATCCCCCAATTTATTTTATTAACTTCTACTCTACCATTTGGGTAAACATCATGTATAAGTGACCCACAAATAATGAACCAGCATGTTAAGCTTGATTAATCAGCATTTTTTTAAAAAAAATATTTAAAACATAATATAAAAACAAGTCATTAAGAACACATTTTTTAAAAAATAAAAGACATAGCCAGAAACCAACTGATTTAACCACACTCCTTCAGCCACAAGGTAGTTTTCATATCAAAGTGCTGCCTGAATGAGTTTAGAGATATGTGGACTCTGCCTACTTTACATATCTCCTTGATATCTTGCTTTTTACGCAAAGAGAATAGTCTGTGTGGAGATATATTCAATCTTCTACACCTTCAATTGAAGCTTTATGCCACACCATTCAGACATATAGATTCTTCATTTCTGTACATCTGCAATGAGAACTAGATCTTAGTGGCATTAGCTGTACTGTATATGTCTTAGAAAGAATGGAGAGAGGGATGAGAAGATGACAAATACTCACTTTGATATCTTCCACAGCTAAAACATGATTCAAGAACTTCTGTCATGAGCTACTTAAAAGTATCCATCAAAACATTCTTGAGGGTGAGGAGAAAGCAAAGGCTTGAACCTTCTTGGCAATCCCTTCCGTATACTCTGAGAAAGATGGTTTTGACCAGTGTTTTTACTGTGTGAGCTTGAGGACCAGAGTTTTTAGATCCAGGTAAGAGCTGTAACAAGATCTCCAAAGAGTTCAGGCTGATAACTGACTCTAGGTAGGGCTGCATGCTATTCTACTTCGTAATTTAGACTTCATCTAGAAACTGCAAAAATAGTTCACTGAAAGAGTGGGACAATATGCCCTTCTGCATATAAAATATGCCAAAAGTTCATATTTCTATCTCCCCACCCCATTACCACATCAAGCAGCTTCATTTGCTTTTATGCTTTCAGCCACCAAAGCAGAACTGAACACTTCCACCTAGTGACTGAAAGACCAATGGCAGTGACAGCATCAGTGGCTGGCTGGCATGGCTAAGCACCTGCCAAGGACCTACATCCCAATTGCAGGCCAACTGACACAAGCCCTCTCCCTGCCACCGTTTAACTTCCTCATCCTCCTCTTTAACAGTCCAACTTGTTCTTCACGTAGCTCTTATTTTGGCATCAAATAGGGTGGTGGCACCAACAAGGAGCAGTAGATACCACTGCCTAGTTCTCTGCTTGACCTACAAATGGGTAGCAGGACTTTGTGGAAGAAAAGGAGCAGTGGTAGCTGGGAAATCTAGTGGTAAGAAAATAGAGAGAGGGAGGGAGGATGTCTTGCTGAAGGACCCTTAAAACTCAAAGCTGGCATGGGGAAAACAATCTTTCTTTAAGAAGCTCATACATAAGCCAGACGTGGCACTAACAGTCCATCCGACAGGGAGCCCAGCCTGAGCTCACGTACTATCAAAAGACACAAACTTTTGAACTTGTATGATTTTGATAAAGATCATCAGCAGGTATCACAGATTTATGACCATTTCATGGACGGTTTATTTTCTTTAAACAGCTCTTATTTTATTTCTTTTTGTACCTCAAGCATTTAACACTATAGCCTAATGACCCAATCCTTTGTGTGGCTCATAATACCACAGGGTTATAAGCAAGAACACAAATGCCAGTGTAGGCTTTGTGGCATCACTAATTTGTTTCTTTATTTAAAGCATTTTTAGTCCTCCCAAGAGATCTTCAGAACATGGGAGAAGTAAGGCATATATGACAGGTGCTCACATAGGAAAAGATGTCCAGAAATAACTTACAAAGCTGTTCTGTTAGCATAAGGCTTGATTCAAGACCCACCTAAATGCCACAGCTGAAGTGGTCAGGTATAGGTCAACTGGAAAAGAATTCCAGAGTTTTGGGGTTCCCATGGAAAAAGCCCTTCTCCCATGCGTGTCAACCCTACTGATCTTAGAGTAAGACACTAAATAAGAACGTTCAAAATAAATCTCAGCATATGGACAGGACTGTATGGATGAAGGCAGTCTTTCAGGAAATATGGCCCCAAGCCAATATGGCAGAGGACAAATGATACGTGGCCAGTAGTCTACATATGCCCCTCTGCCAAGTTTTTTACTGCCTTCAATTTGCCACCATGCCTCCAAATGTCAGTGTATGCAGGAAAAAAAAGTCACATATTTGTTTTCAAGCTGATCATATTCCCAGAAGCTCCCTGGAAGTACAATTCAGCTTGAAAACAAGACACACTTTATCTGTGTCCAGTCTTAAAGATAAATCACTGAGGTGACAGATGCCACTGCTAAATCACCAAAATGGAGTAGCATAGTGGCAACCTGATAGCAGCAGGGATATTGTGAACTTAGAGGACCATCTCACACATAACCCTGTAAGCTGTCCACCTCTAAAAAGAGCCCTGGTGGCCCAGTGGTTAAATGCCAGTACTGCAGCCACAACATTGTGAGTTCAATCCTGTAGGGCTCCAGGTTGATTCAGCCTTCCATCCTTTCCTAGTTGGTACCTAGCTTGTTGGGGGCAATTAGCTAAACGCACTGTAAACCCCTTAAGGAGTGCTTTGCACTGGTAAGCGGTATAGAAATATAACTGCTAACTGCTCTAAGACTTTAAGACCAGCACTCTTGACTCAGCACAGAAAAACACTGGGCTCAATCATAACTGCAAGCAAACATACCTTAGACACTGACAAGACTAAGAGAAGGATCTCTTATGAAGATTTCAAGACCTGGGCAGGTTCATCCAGGGAAAATCTAAGCAACTAACTAGGACCAAGTGGGTTGTCCTCATTCTTTCCAGTCTCCAATGTAATCCATCCACCAGGGTAGCCAAAGCAAATATTTTTAATTAAGTAAATTTAGGGTCAAAGATCAGGTTTACTGCCAGATGGAGCATTTCCTCCATCAGTGAACGCCTTTTGACAACACAACACTGTGCAACTCCTTAGAGATATGGAGATATGGAGGTGTTATAACTGGGTTTGTCCTGGTAAACATAACCAAACAGAGCTGCGCTCATATCTCTTTTTCTGCAGCTACTTCAGCACAGCTATACAAACCTAAAGGATCAGGGCTTCCCAGCATCTAGCAATCATGGTCCAAAAAATTCACTTAAAAAAAAATCCAATTTTTTTTTAAAAAAATGGTCCACACATCCAATACATATAAAAGGATCCAAGGTCAAATAAGCATTCATTCAGTAGCATGCTCAATAAACAGTTTGTTGAGAATTTTGGTCCATCCCCAAGAAGAGTTTCATGTCTATAATAGGCTCAGTGTTTAAAACCTACTACCTTCTGCTTCTAAAATCCTCCTAGACCCAGACCCACTGGAAAGAAAAGCAGTTTTGTGATATACCTACTCAAAGTCACTTGGATACTAATCAGAAGGATCATTTTTGCTTAACTTAATTTTAGGAATGCAATTTTCTGTTGACTATGTCAAACAAATCTTTGGGTTTTTTTTTAATGATGGTCAAAAAATTCAATATTTTCCAACAAATTCTCAGAAGCTCAGAACATGATATAATTAATTCACTACTGGATCACAATGACGCAACCATAAAGTAATTCCATTGGTTTTTGAACCTTTTACCAGCAAAAGAAAATGAAGGATCTGATCCAACGTCACCAAGTCACATTTTCCCTTTGACAGTCATCTCTGCAATGGGCAGATCCTGATCTGAACAATTACATCCCCTTCCCACTCTCCACCTTTTAACTATAATCAGCTACAGACCCCACAGCTTGAGCCTCAGTCACCTTTCACTCTTCCTTGCTTTGTTTATCATGCAGCCTAATGAAGATGATACAGCTGTTGTTTTGCTGTTTTGTCTTTTATCACACCCCACCATTTCTCCAAAACTGAGATTCAAGGCAGTTTGTAAATTAAAGTGAACAAAATATAGTCACAAATACAGAAATGATCAACATTAAAATAACATTAAACTATTAACAATTCTACAATCATTTAAAGCACAAACTTAAAAATACAATCAGCCCTCAATATCCGTGGATTCTGTATCTGTAGATTCCACCAAGCTTGGCTTGAAAATATTTTTTAAAAAATCCAAAAACCAAATTTTGATTTTGCCATTTTATATAAGGGATGCCATTTTACCACACTACTGTACACAATGGGGCCTGAATATGCATGAATTTTGGTATCCACAGCGGAAGGAGAGTCCTATAATCAAACCCTAGTGGATATAGAGGGCCCATTGTAATAAAAACCAGCTAAAAATCAATATAATTAAAACAGAAACACCCCTTAAAATCCTCCTCTTTAAATTCTTCAGTTCTAAAAGCCTGCTAGAATAAGAAGAGGAGGAGGAGGAAGAAGAAGAAGTCGAAGTCTCAAGGCTCAGGTCTGTCAGCCAGCCCAGACCTAAACGCACATATATCTATATCTATATACTCTTTGATACAAAAACCTTAACATATACAATGTTATATTGTATATACATATATATACATATACAATGCTCGTCTTCCCCACTTCATCTTCACAACAATCCGGTGAGGCTGGCCCAGCTGAGAGAGTATGACGGCAAAGGTCATCCAGTGAGTTTTGTGATTCAGTGAGGAACTGAAACTGGATCTTCCAAGTTTCAATCCACCACTGTTACCACTAGAACCACACTGGCTGCTCAGTTCTCATGCAAGACGGCCTATTAAATGTACTATATTTTTATGAATTTTAGCAGCTTTTGATTGGAAGAAAACAAATATTATTACAGGAGAATGAAGAAGTAAACTGACCCCACCTTTCAAAGCACTTCACTTTCTCATATAAAGTCAATTTTTTAAAAAAATAAAAAATAAAAATAGAGTTAAATGGAAAAGAAGACAAGAATATTTGCTGATATTCTAGAATATGCCAAAATCTATTTCCATGACTTTCCGTGATATTATTTTGCTCACACAATATGGGCAATGATCCACAGCCAAGCCTTTTGTAGCCTCTGTTCTAAGATCTCAGGTGTTAGAAGAAGGTATAATTAATGCCAACAATTTTTCCACCACAAAAAAGACCTGAAATTAAATTCCAGCTAGATAAAGAAGTTTTCTTAGTACAGAAGTCACCGATGACCTGCATAGACACATATATCTCTGAGATATTTCAAGGAGTTCTTTGACCAGTTTTTGGCTTATGGCAATATAGCATATATAATCAACCTTCAATGCATCTTTCCTGGACTCTGAGAGACCTCTTTAAACCCAGACCTTTTTTTTAACACTAAAACATGCTTCTAATTCTCTTGGTTTCTTATCCAAGCATGAAAATATTGTTTCAGAAGATTCTAAATACTCAGTAGTCACAAGCTACATACAAAGTTTCCAAAGGCATTAATCTACATATCTAACCTTGCAATGCCCAAATCTGAAACATGGGCTCAGTAGAAACAGCTACAGAGTAAAACACTAACAATCTACCAGCTGTGTATTGTTTTACATCATTTCCTGTCAGTAAAATCTATATTCAGATTTACTATGCTCACACTTTTAACTGGAAGTATATATCTATAAGGTGCTTGCCTCTTCTAGTAGAAGTCTAAAAGCTAGGCTTTAAAATTAAAGTATTTATTGAGGAGCTCTTCAGTCCATTCCATAATATTTATTTTTTTATTTCTATGCTGTTGCCTCTATGTTGCTTCATATAAACTGTTACATAGAATCCACCTTGGTCTGATCAGCCACTGGCAGAGTAAGGAGGTGCTTTACCATCCTGCCTTCTCAATCTATACAAGAGCCACTCATAAGATTTCAGTGAAGTAAAGAGTAAACAAGTTGTTGCTGTGTTGGTAAGAGGGATGCTTTTAACAAGCCTGTGAATAACTCAGCAACTGACCAAACTATAAGTGCTGGATTTTCCATGTGCTTTGAAATTCTTTCCCCAACATATACAGCGGAGCTCTGTGCACTCAGATTCAGAAATAATTACACAGCCCTGCTCTAAAGAAATATTGAGCTGCTGCTACAAACAGTTCACTACAAAGACTAAAGACCTGGAAGGTTTGGACAGTTTGTTGGCAATTACAGCCAAGTGCCTGACCTGAGCTTTGGAAGTCAGCTAACAGGCACAGAGGCTCTTCTGTGTGTGTCTCTGTGGACCCACAGATTGCCAAGACTGACGCTGCTGTCTGAGGCTTACTTTACTTGGGAGTAAGTCCTACTGAACACAGTGGAACTTATTTCAGTGTGAACATCCACAGTAGCAGGCTGCACAGCTTCCAACATCTACTCATCAGCTAGAGGGGAAAGAGGGTTATTTTGAGCAAAGGGGAAAAAACTGTGAGCCCCTTAAGAGATCAAGGGCTTGGCAAAGGCCAGAGTTTTTGGCAGTCATCCTTGAACGGAGATCAATTCAAATAATCACAGATCATGTTTGCGAGTAACAGTGTGTGTTTGCACATGCATACATACATGCCTTCAGAAGTTACAGCAGGGAATCTCAAAAGCATGAAGATACAGCCAAGTCAAGCATCCAAACAGGTCCTAGTTTTCCCCCAAAGTTCCACCTCTGAATCAGCAAAAGGACCCTATGACATTTTAAACCACTTGAGTATGTATGAGCATACAGATATACAGACAGACACAGATATCTTCCTCTCTTTTACCTTATCTCCCCCCGCCCGATTTGTATTCACTGTTACAACTGCAACTTTTAAAACCGGAGGGTGCCAAAAGGACTAAATTACTCCTCAGTCACAAAACAGTGGTGAGAGGGACCAAATAATTTCATTCTTCAAAAAGGGAAGTCACAGCCTCCTCCTCTGTATGTTTTTAACAAAGTAAGGTCCACTGCTTAGATGGAGCTTACACCCATGCGTGGAGCCTCAGGGGTTAAAATTTAGAGCTGCAAGACAGAAGAAGGCAAATCTGAAGTCTACTCCAGAGTGCTCCAAATATCCCATGGTGGGAAAAATAACTTGAAATGAAACACAAGAAAGAACTTTCAGAAGCTGACAAAGCCTGTGTAGTAAAAAGTACAAAAATGCACAGGCAGGAGAGCTGTGGTTCTGCTGCTGGAGTAAATACTTAATGGTGCACATTTGTTTTTATTTTCTTAATACAAAATAACACCCTGTCACATTACAACCTTTGCATCCTCCTCATATCGCAGGTGTTCTAGAGCACTAGCCAGGGTCAGACATCAAGAAAGAGGAAGGTAGGTCTTGTGCCCTAAATTACTCCGGAGCTGAAGAGCACAAATCTTGTGCAAGTGCGGGGCTTGGGGCTTACAGTCTGGATTCAGACTTCAGGTGGAGCAAGAAAGAGATGCCCGATTCAGGCGAGTCAGCGGCCAGAGAGGGCAAGAGAGCTCAGGAGCAGGAAAGAGGGCGAGGCATCTCAACGGGACGGCCGGCAGGCCGGTGACTTACCTCGGCCGTAGGCGAAGTGGAGGCGCAGCGCCTTGCCTTGGCGCACCAGACTGATGTGCAGGTAGGTGAACCACACGGCGAAGGTGAGCAGGACCAGGAGGAGCAGCAGCTTGAATTGCTTCCGGATCTTCTTCACCGGGAACCACAGCATCCTCCAGGCTGCATTCCCGGGGGGTCAGGCTGCCCCGGGGGGTGAGCGTCGGGCGCCCGGAGCCGTCCTTCCCGCGGGAGGCGGAGGAGGCGGCGAGGAGGAGGAGGCAGGCGGCAGCGGCGAGCAGCAGGAGGAGGAGGAGCCCTTGCGGACGGGGGATGTGGAGAGGCGGCGAGTCAGCGCCTAGCCCGGCCGCCGACTCGGCCCCTGGCGGCTCATCTCGCTCGCCCCCGACGGAGCTCCGCGCCTTCTCCCCGAGGGCGGCCCGCGCGCCCGCCCCTCGTCCGTCACCTGCAGCGCGCCGACAACTTTGGCGTCCCCGCCTGGCGCGCAAACTTCGCTCTCTGGTGCTGTCCCGCCGGCAGGGCGCGCGAAGCGGCGGCCACGCCGGAGGAGGAGAAGGGGGGACGGCCAGCGCCGCCGCCGAGAAGCGCCCGCCGAGGATGTGGGGAAGGACCGGAGGGAGCTCCTAGCGCTCGTCTCGGAGAGGAGCCCGGCCGCCTCCCGCCAGCTCCCGACGGGAAGGGACAAAGGCGCCCAGGCAGCGGCGGCGGAGAGGCGGCATTGGGGAGACTCCCCGCGGCCGGGAGGAGAGGCGGCGGGGCGGGGGCGGCAGGCGGGGGGGAGACTCGGGGCTCGTCGCTCTCTCCCTTGCCGGCGCCTCCCTTCCCCTCGCCGCCAAGCCACCCGGCGGAACCCGCTTCCTGCCGGAAAGAAACCCCGTCCTCGGGAGGCAATGAATGGACGGCGCGGGGGAGCCCGGAGTTTCTCCCCCTCCGCGCCTCCCTCCTTCTCCGCGCGGTCTGGCTCCGGGGCTGCCGCCCTCGGCTTCCCCGAGCTCCTCGGCCCGCGCTTTTTTACGTGGTCCTCCTCAGGGCTGCGCGGCCAAAGCCCAGGCGGCCGCGGCTCCTGCTGCAACAGCCCCCGCGGCGCTCGCGGCGCCCGTCCTGCGCGCGCGGCTCCCAGCGATGCTCTGGCGGCACCATCGCGCCGCCGCCGCCGCCGCCGCTGCTGCTCCGCCTCGGCTCAAAGAGAGCAGCATCCCCACGCTGCGATGCAACCGAGCCTGGAGCAGGACGGTCGGCGAGACCACGCCGTCGGGCCCAATCGCAGCTCCGGATTTCTCCGCCCGTCCAATCCCCAACTCACGGGGCGGCGACGAAACGGAGGTTCGGCTGTGCACGGCGTTCATCTCCACGCCAACGTGCAAACATCCACCTGGGGAGCGGACCCAGTGGATTCCTCGGTGGAGGGAGGGTAGAACATCGGGAGAGGACCGTTCGCCCCCTAACTCCAAAATGTACCGGCTTGGGACGGTCTCAATCTTGGAAAACGACTCTAATTTTACTGCTGTAGGACAAAAACCTCCCCTTTTCTACCTACTTCTGTAAGTCTAGTTGCCGAGATATGGGATCTCCCCCTTTATTTGAGATGGTACCTTCTCAACAGATGCAAGCTGATACTCTTTTGGGAAAGCAGCAAAGATGCTCCAAGATGGTTAGGCTATAGGGATGGGGGAGATATACTGCCTTCTTTGTAGGCGGCCACAGGTAGAATGCACAACTTGTAACAAGGAGTCTGCGAATCAATCATTCCCGAATGTGCACAAATAGCAAAAGGTAACTCTTATATGTGGCTCTGTCTTCACATTTCCTTTCTAGGCTTATAAACCCACAGTGGCTCTATTCTCAGGCCAAACTTTTGTGGAATCCAGTGAGAGCAGAGCCTGAACCAAGAAGAACTTAGGGAATACTGCAGGATCTGCTTTTGGAGATGCTTCTGAATATAAAAAGGAAATCGCTTTGCTAAAACTCTCTTTAGGTAATTCTGAGTATACCAAAAATCAAGCACCAGCTCACTGCCTCACATGCAGATCAAGAAAAGTTGTTTTATTACAGAGTTGTACTTCAGGGTTGTTGTTGTTTGCCTTATTCAAGTTAACTGTCAGTCAGCCTGGTTGTGTAGCCATGAAAAACTATGGATCACTCAAAAAGAAATGAGTATGCCACAACATTTGATTGTCCTGATGTGTAATCTACATTGTCAGTGCAGAATACAGAAAAACAGAATGGTTTCCAGTTGGCAAGGGGATCAAACAAGGTTGCATTTTATAATAATATGCAGAACATATATTGAAAGCAGGATTAGACTCAGAAGAAGGAGTGGGTGAAAACTGAAGGAGGGAACGTCAGCAATTTGAGATATGTAGATTATACCATATTGTCAGCAGAAAATAGCAAAGACTTTGAAATAAGTATTGAGGAAAATCAAGGAACAAAGTGCAAAAGCAGGGTTAGAGCTGAATATTAAGAAAACAAAAAGAGTGACCACAGATGATTTACATAACTTTAAAATGGATGATAAAGACATTAAGATAGTTAAGCATTTCCTATACCTTGGCTCAATCATAACTCAAAATGTTTCCATTCCAGTCAAGAGGTGGGAAGAAGAGGACTTGAGAAGGAACTAAGATCCTCAAGTGGAAAGATGTACCAAAATCAGAATCATCCATGCCATAGCATTTCTGATTTCTGTGTATGACTATGAAAGCTGGACAATAAAGAAAAACTGACAGGAAAAGAATCTGTTCATTTGAAATATGGTGATGGAGAACAGTTCTGCAGATACCTTGAACTACTTAAAAAAAAAAAAAAAGGTCTTGAGAGCAAATTGGTCCTGAACTCTCTGCAGATGTCAAAACAATTAAACTGATGCTGTTAAACTTTGGACAAATCATAAGACGGCATGAGCCATTAGAAAAGACAATAATCTTTGGTAAAGTTGAAAGCAGTAGGAGAAGAGAAATACCTCTTTACAAGTGGATTCACTGAAACAAGGAGCCTACAGCCTTGAGTACACAAGACCTCAGCAGGGCTGTTAAAACCAGGGCAACCTAAAAGTCACTCATTTATAGAGTTATCATAAATCAAAGCCAGTTTGATAACAATTAACAAAAGAACTATTACACTAGCCCTTTCCAAATTGATGCTCTTGAGTTATTTTGGACTACAATGGCCAGCATTCCTGACCATTAACCATCCTGGCTGGGACTGATGGAAGCTGAAGTCCAAAACATCTGGAAGGCATCAAGATGGAGAAGGCTGCTTTGTATGCTCTCTCACAAGTTAAGCATGATGGTACACTGCACAAGAAAACTAACAGAGGACTAAGTTACCAAATCACATAGCACATTTCCACTTCCTCTCAGAAGCCAGGCAACTCAGTGAAAGTGCTACTTGAAGCCATGCGGCTGAATTTTAAGACATCATTTTTGTGGTTTTGTGTCTTGAAATCCAAGTGGCTTTTTAGCTAAAAGACCATTCAGTAGCAGCCCAGTTAGGCACTAGATGCAATCCAGGGGTGGAAGGTAAAATGCTGAAACTTTGTGTCTTCCCTTGAGCGTGAGGGTTGTGGAGCCCTGGATGTATCCATGCTTAGTATTTCCATGCTTAGCAGTGAAATGAGTCCAAATATGTTCATTCAGTTTCTGTTCCAGGGCTGAGATATCATTTACAATGATGCCTCAGTACATCTTAGATCTTTTCTGAGGAAACTCTTTATCAACAGTACCCATAAACAGACAATCTGGATCCCTTGCAGGAGGGGAATGGCATTTTAACCAAGTGCTACTCCTGTCCTCCTGGAGTGGAGTTGTTGTGAGGGAGAAAAAAAAAAGAGGAATGCATTGGGGCCAAAAGAATGAAGCATAAAAACTTGATTGCTTCAAAGAATGGATGGGAATTAAGCAACCCTGTATATATTGATGGACTGCAGCTTTCATCAGCCATAGCCAGCATACCTAATGATGAGGAATTCTTGGAACTGTAGTCTAACAACATCAGCAGGACTTCATTTTGCCAGAACCCTGACTTAGTGTGTCATGTGCCAGCAGGGGATCTTAGTTGTGGAATGTAGATCCCTTCAATTCTTCCCCCCTCTAAAGTCTTTCTCTTCTATCCATTAAACTAATGTTTGTCTATTTCTTTGTTTCCTCATTATTATTGTTATTTTATTTATCTTTAACTAAAATGTTATTCTTTCTTTTTGTGAACTGCTTCTGAATGAAGATCTAGGAATAGTTCTCCTCTTTTATACTTAAAATTTTCCGCTTCCCTATCCAATAACTAAATATGTCTCCAAATTTTTCACTAAGTAAAATATATTCCCACACCTACCTACTTAAATCTGAAATCCTGTATTCATTTGTCTGGCAGGAAGTCCCATTTAATGCAGACCTCCTTATGAAAAATAAACATGGGACCTGGCTGCATGAATTTTGCAGTGATATCACACAATTTATCTATTAGCATAAGTAAAGTTCATTCAGATTTCCGCTGAATCCCTACAGCCCTGCCCAAATGAAATCCGTTTAGGCAAGTCATTAAATGTTGGGGAAAAGGAAAACTGCTCCAAGTCCAAATGGTGTGCCAGAAAAGTAGATGCTATTTTCTTCCTGGTTGTCTTTTGTTTGTTTCATTTGGAAAGAGTGTAAGGATCTACCAAATCCATTTTACATGTTTCTTTTTCTTAAGCAAAAGGGACCTTGCTGCCATTGTTTCTTGCTGCAACAATTCAGCAGATCTATTGAGATTTGACACCAGTGTCCTTTCATCTGAAAAAACAAGGGGATGCTATGCGTAAATCATCCAGGTATGGGGGTTTAGAAAGAAGCCTCACTGATTTGTGACACCATAATAAACCCATGCAAAGATGAAGAAGAAAGCAGTCTATGTTAACAATAGCACTGTGTTCCAGATATAGCATACAGTCTGTTTTATCTGGGCTTTTCATCTGACTGAGTCATGACTGGTAGGTTATTTTTAAGAAAGTTCTAAAGTGCAGTTCAGCTTATTCAAGATTACATTGTATGCACACTTGGAGCTATGAGCTCTTTTCCTTCACACCATGATGGAATTATCTCCATTAAGTTCAGGCAAGGTTCCTATCAGAACTTGGTAACTCAGTATGAAAAGTCTCTCTTGCACACAGTAACCAAACATAATCTCTGCATCAGGGAAATGATGAAGCAGAATTCCACAAAGTCATCTATTAATAGTTAGCTTTCAGTGACAATGTCTTAATCTTCACCTTGGGGGCATAGAAGACTGGATTTTAAGATACATTTAAAAAAAGGGGGTGTTGATAGTCTCTTCAGATAAAACAAGGATCTTGTAGCACCATAAATATTTGCATGCCTTATGGCGTGTAAGGTTTTGTGGAATCCAACACACAGCATCAGATGAACTGGACTGGTGTGTCCGTGAAAGCCTGATGGATTAATGGATGCTGTTCCACATTCTGAATGCTCAATTGTTGAGTGAGATATAGAATTCATCCTAAAATTCTTTCTTTTGGGAGTAAAGATCAAACAAGGTATGGTATCTAATGGTCATAAACAAGCACGTACAATGAGAGTGGGAATAATTTCCTCAGATGTTGTTGGAGTTCATGTCTGAGCAGCGCTTACCAATGATGACAAATGTTAGGAATCATAGTCCATCAACATCTGAAGGGTCATGGGATTCCTATTCTTGACCTACAATCTATTTTTGAAAAGCCTTTCAAATGCTTTTTGAAATGCTTGCAAATGCTATTTGTGTGAGTAGCACATCTGATTCAGCCCAATATGGTTTCAGCTCATAGGTCTGAAGCTGGCAAATCATGAAGTATCTCTGTTCTACATAGTTTCAGTTTTGCTGCAGAGAACAATGGCATTTGTCGGTTCCTTTAATTGTCAGATATTTGTGATCTAAAGAGACTGAGTGTACTGCTTCCAAAGGGTGAAAAAGTAAATATACAAAATTGTGGGGAGCACAGTTTCCCCACAATGGCTGCTGAAGGGCTGGGTTTAGGATATCTGTTTGCTCAATAGAGTAAAACTCTTATTGGCAACCACTTACCATGCCTTCTTGGACAAGCACAAAATTTCTGTAGCTAAGGACTACAGTGCCAGTTGTGGGAAGTGATACTATAGCTGTGGAGCTCCTTCATCCCTTGTTAATGCCACCGTAAAGGAAAAAACAGTTGGAAATCTCATCCAAGGAATGCTGAGAGCTCCCCAGTTCTTCTCAATAGAATGAGGCAGCATTGCCAGAGAGCAGCAATGTCCTGTGTCCACTGCAACTGCGTTTTAGAAACATGTATTATAATTAATGTGCACTTCTGAAAACCAGTCTAGGTTTCTCATCTTTTATCATGTTTATTTAGCAGTATGGATGTGCATGAATACAATACATCTTCTTCTACTAGGGCTGCACATTAGAAGTAGAATACAACACCTTTGCAATGAAGAAATGTCTGCTACTATTTAGTTTTGTAATCAACTTCCACATTCCCACTGTTATATATCACAGGTAACATAATGCTCCTTCTTTACCTCTTTATCTTCTATATGTCCACATTTCCCTTAAAATCAGTGATGTAGGCATGCAACACAGCAGCCTGTGACTCTTGCAAGCTGGTATCAGCAACCTGAATCCAGGCAGCCACAAAAGTGATGTTAGCACTGGCTTCCTCGGCTACTTCTCCTTCATTATCTCTCCCGCTGGAACTGAGATTAGGTGTTTTTGTATGTTTTCTTGTTATAGAACCAGAACATGAAAGGAGCCATGTTGGATCAGACTAAAGCACCATCTGGTCTAGAATTCTTTGCACATAGTGGCCAATACAGTCGCCTAAGAGAGCACCACTTGTCCATCAGACAAGTACTCAGGAAGCAGCATTGTTGTTGTTGTTGTTGTTGTTGTTGTTGTTGTTGTTGTATGCCTTGAAGTAGTTTCTGAAATATAACAAGCATGAACTGACTTATCACATGGTTTTCTTGGCAAGAGTTGTTCAGAGAAGGTATGCTGTTGCCTTCCTCTGAGGATGTCAGAATGTGCCTTGCCATAGGTCACCCAGTGAGTTTCCATGACTGAATGGAGATTCAAAATCTGGTTTTTCAGAGTCCAAGTCAAACCAAACTACTACACCAGGCTCTCGGGAAACAGCATACAGGCTTTTTATTGTTAACAGTGTTACAAGCACATTTAAGATCATGTCATTAAAATGTGTAAAAGAGAAAAGCTGCTTCACTGTTTTCCCCACGTGATTCTCACTAAGACATTTTCCCGTCTGTCATTAAAAAAGAAAAATGTGTTTAGATAACCCAAATCGTCTTGGTTTGTGACATCACATTGGTGGGTTGAAAAAACAGAGGAGGAACAGTCATATCAGAGACTCTTGATTTTGGCTTCCAAGGGCTTAAATAAAACACTCCTTCAAGCTGAATTGTTTAAGAAATGGTAAAATCTTCACCTACTATACCTATTACACTATTGGAAGAATTAAACCTTTTACATGCAGTCAAAAGCCACATCCGGAATTAATTATAGTCAACCTGCAGGGAGAGCTGTTCTCTGTAGTCTTCCTCCCATTCAAGTTAGTGGGAAGGAAATTTTTTATATGTTAGAGAGATGACTTGTGTGAAGTTGTGCCACTGATGTAGATGTGTAGGGGCCATAATAGAATATGGCATAGGTGTGCTTCTTCTTTGTTCTCTCACCATTCATACTTTCACACTGATTTCAGGTCTTCCACAAGTACATAAGACACAGCAATGATATGCTTGGCTCTGTGCTGGTTTAGAATGAATCTTATACTCCTCAGCCAGAGGACCACCAGTATGAGATTGTGGCATGAATGCTATTGGCAGTCCCAACTACTACAGTAAACCCATTGACTTAATGGGAATTACATAATTGTTGTCTCATCATTCTACAATTGATTCAACAGTTCCACTCTAATTGGAAGATTTCAGCCATGTCTATATTTAGAATCACAGAAATGGAAGAGATCACAAAGGCCATCAAGTCCAAACCTCTGCCATGCAGGAATACACCATCAAAGCATTCCTGGCAAATAGCTGTCTGGCCTCTGTTTAGGCAGAAGCTATGGCTATATAGTATGTTTGCATTATTTATTTATTTTGTTGTATTTCTAAGCTGACTTTCTCTCAAAATTGGGACACAAGGCAACTTCCAACAATAAATATACATTAATAATAAATATACATTAACTTGGAGACAATTGTTTACACTATTTAAAAACACAAGCTATTTTTCTGTGAAGGTAGTTGTTTCAGCAAGGGGTATTTTTGCCATTTTGATATTATGTGTGAACATTTCATCAGTACGTATATGACTGAAAAGAGCTGTAGTACTTAGGTAAGACATACAGGCATGAAAAAATTACTGTTTTAGTGTCTGGCCCACATATTTGGATGGGTATTCTGAGAGCTGAAGTCCAAAAAAGTAAGTTTCCTAACCTTTGATAAAACCAACATCTTGGTGAAAGTTTTATAGAGGAACTGGTCACAACAGTTCTCTTTAGCTTACATTGCTGCTTCAACACAACTTGTGGTTCAGGTCAGACTTATGCCAAGCACTACCATCCCTGACTGCAAACACATTGTCTCTCAGAGTTCTATGAGCTCCCCAGCTGACACCTGCTAAGATTTCATTTAACCAAGTGAAAACTGGTCCCCCTGATCAGGTGAAATGACTCTCAATTGGCACTCATCTGCTTCTAGAAATCAATGCACTGGATAGATGCTGAGAACTATTGCTGCTTCCTTTTTCCCCATTGCTTTTCTTTTCTGTTGACATTTTAAGCTGCTTAATTGATCGAACAGCCATTTCTCCAGAGTCTGTTCCATATATAAATTGCCTGGCCTTGAGGCCAACATTCTTTCTCTTTTTCTTTCCCCCTCTCTGTCTGTGGGCCTTGTAGCAAAGAACAACAAAAAGGATGCAGGTTTCTGTGACTTTTCTGCAACTATTGGGCAGTTGTGTGATATATAATCTGAACCTGTGTATTGCATGCAATCTAGGAGTACAATGGCCTGTCTCTTTTCTTTGCTTACTGTGAAGTAAATTTATTTCCTGATAATTTTGTGGCACATCTTCCCATGTATTTCAAAATCCTTCTATCCATGGGAATCATGCAGATGCTGTAGAAATGCAGTTTCCATCATTCTTCTCATGGGTTATGAAGGCTAGGACTGATAGGACTTGAAGTCTAACAACATCTGAAGGGTTACAGGATTCCCCTCTCAATGATAAGTTGACTTGAAAAGCAACAAACTTGCAGTGGAAACACTAGCTAAGCAAATACATTCTGAGATGGGGATTGCCTGTTACAGTCTGCAATGGACTTGAGAGTAATCCAGTGATTCGTGTATTTGCTTATCATGCATATTTCCTACTTTTCTTCCAGAAGGCCAACCTAGAATGCATGGTTCTTTTCCCATTTCCTATTTTTAATTTCCAAAAAACTTGTAAGGTAGGTTAGACTGAGAGAAAGTAACTGGTCCAAAGTTGTTCAGAGAGCTTCATGGCTGAATGAATGCGAGACTCCTCACTCATCTGTCAACATTTAATGCAGTATACTGTACTACAATGTGCCATTACCAAATACATACCATACCAATATAGCCAGAAGGTGGAGCACACAACCTCTCTGGTCTTTCTTCACCACAAACGTTTGAAAAGATAGTTTCTCAATCAGGTCTAATGACATATAGCAGTGGTTCTTAACCTTTTCTTTACCAGGACCCCCTGAAAATAGCATTTGTTGCCAAGGACCTCCAACACTTAACTCAAGTTTAAAATATTCAAATATATAAATATACAACTATTTATTTATTTATTAAAAGCTTCTGGAAATTAGGGTTCAAATCTCTGCTCAAACACTAGGTGACTTAGACCAAATCACATTCTCACAGCCTCAGAGGAAGGCAAAGGCAAACTCCCTCTGAGCAAATCTTGCTGTAAGTCAGAAGTGATTTGCCAGCACACAACAATAACATGCTGCTAACAGGGAGAGGTTCTTTCTAGTCAGCATGTCTCTCCCCTTTGAAAACTGACTTATGACAATCCTAAAGCAAACCCCGCTATCGTGGGAGATTTCTTGGCAGGATTTGTTGCTGTTGCCTTTGTCTTCCTCTGAGGCTGAGAGAATGTGAGGCCATCAAGTGAGTTTCCATGGACAAGCAGGAATTCAAACCCTGGTCTCCACTCTCATAGTTTGGGCATGCAGACATACCTGCTGCCATGTCCCCCACTTTTTTTTCCTGGGATGCAGCAGCAAGAGTGTTTGTGTGTGGGTACTGAAACTGCTCCCTTGTTTCAAATATGGGAGCAGTTTGGGCACATGTATACACTTTCAGCCATGAATCTCAGTGCCCACACCCCCGGCTGCTGTATCCCCAGTGAAAGGAACAGGGTGGCAGGTGTGCATGTGTGTCCAAACTGCTCCCTTGTTTGGTCTCCTGTTTGCCCTCACACAGGGTTTGCAAAGCCCTGCTGCTGGACACTACCAGCAAACAAGAGAGCAGTTTCAGCACCCACAACCCCACCACTACTGCATCCCTATTGGAGTCCAGCAGCAGAGCTTTGCAGACCCTCTATAAGGGCTCTGTGGCCCCCAAGGGGTCCCTAGACCCCAGGTTAAGAACCATTGACATATAACAGCTGAATTTGCTTAGCAAAGGAGTGAGCCAATTTAGACTCTTCAGCTGTTTTGACCAGTTTGGCAACCCAGAACAAGACCCTAACCTAAAAATGATAAAGTCATAGATAAGACCAAACGTGATTGACTGTTACCCTGATTTCTGGGGTCCCCGGAGGGACACCTCAATATGCTCACAATGGGGAATGGGAATTAGCAGAGCACAAGCTAAGCAATACAAGAGCCAGGGCAACCTAGCAAGATCTTGAACCCAATGTCTACAGGGTCAGGCCAAGTCAATGAGCAAACAGAAGTAAATAATAATTGTTTTCTTTATTTTTGATAAACACAGTCAAAATGTATGTATGCAAACACTCACACAGACCTAGCGAAAGAAAGGTAGGAGTTGGATAGAGGGTTTTTGAGAGGGATTTTTCAGGGGAAATGCTACACCTGTCCTGAAGCCCGGGTAGTCTGTAGAAAAGTAGAAGTGGAGATTCCCAGCACGTGGAGCTGAGGGGAAGGCTTGCCGAACGAAGCGACAGCAAGGCGGGATGGAAGCCAGGAGCGACCCGAAGAAACACTCAAAATCAGGGGGTCTTATAGGGGAAAATGTGCCTGTAGGCTAGACCGTTCCCGTGGAGTACAATGGGTTTCGGGCTGGAGACAAAGCCTCCAAAAGGTCAGTATTTTGCATGATTGAGTTATGACAGCGTTGTCAATAGAGTAGACAGTATGCAAACGTGGAGTGCTTGACAGTTGGATATTCAGCTCGTCAAGCTGCCTGCTCGGGGGTGGGGGGGACTTTTGTAAACAGAGTGCATACGTAATATGATCTTAAAAGGGTACTTGCCTGGAGGTCTCCTGAAGCTGCAGTCCAGCTATTACTGGCCTGCCTGGATTGGTTTAGAATGGTTCAGCTATTTTCGGCCGTGCCCGTGTGCGTGCTTGTCCGGGGGCCTTGCAAGCACATGAAGTGGAATGGATAGTGAAGGCCAAATTGTTGATATGAAATGATATCTAATATACCACAAGTTCGGACTAGAAACTACAGTAACATGATCTTCTTGCATTCTGCTGGTTCATAAAGTCAATCAGTCAGTCAAGCCTTTATTGCAGTCCACAAACCATGAGGCAATAAAATAATCATATACATTCTGCACACAGTAAATAATTATGAACATTCTAGTCATACTCTGGTTTCTCTTCAGATCATATAAAGGTTCGTAAAGACATTTCTAAGAAGCAAGATGCCAGCTCCTCTGTAGCTGTGGAATATCAAGGAATCACAAGAATGCAGTACCAAACTGGGAACTTGGAAACCTATCACTAGTTAGCCTACAAGTGAGGATGGGGACTTGTATTGCAATGAAGAAAAGTCACTAAGAAGGTTATTTAGACATAAAGAGGTCCTGAGACATATAGACCTAACATAAGCATTTTCTATGCTAGCTGTATGTAGACAGACACTAGTATCAGAGTGGAAATATGGGGTAACCTGCCATTGGCAGCTACCTTTCAACTTTTCATGCTGACTACCCTGTTTCTTAATGGATGAAAGAAGGCCTGATATCATCAATGAGCATCCTGGAGCAATTACTAACATTGCAGTAGAGCCTGGTATGTTGCCTGCATCCAGAGCTAATACTCACCACCACTTCTCCTGCATGTCCTACAGCTGCCATTCTTTTCCCTTGCACTCTTGAGTGAATTGGTTTACCTGATCATAGTGGCTGCTCATTGCAGGACCATCCGTGGACAAACATGCTTGCAAACATATTTGATGAAGGGAGGTGGTGCAAGATGAAGTTTGTAGGAGATTCACAGTATTTTCTCTACATTCATCTCATCTCTACAACTAAAGATCATAAAGGTGATGGAGAAAAGGGGTGTAGTCTAGACTAAAATTTCTTTCCAGACTCCATGTCCTGTGCTGGCAACCAGCCAAGGCTTCCAGCTGTCTAATTGGCCTATTAACAGGAACTAGTAAGCAAAGTTTGTCTTAGCCATTTTGCAGTCTGAGTTCTCAGTAGGTTTAGAGAGACAGAGTCCGAGTTTACCATAAGTCCAGGGACAGGGGGAGGGGAAGAGAGATATTCCAACAGTCCAGGCAAAGCTCAAGGGTTCTAGGAGTGTAAGCAAGGAATTCACGAGTAAACTGGGCTGCTACCACCAATAAGATCAGTTGACTACAGTAGCTTCCTCCCATTTTGGTCTCTTGTTATATAGGCTCAGAGTCTTACTCAGCTGTGGGCCTAATTAACGAGTCCTTATATAAACACTGACAGAAGCCTGCGCTCTATCTTTTCTTCTTGTATTGAGTGCTGTTAGTACTGTCCCTCTTATGTCTCTAGGGTGTGGCTGTTGGAAAAGGTTGTGTCTTGGTCCTGGGAGAGGGGCATGGCACCCCCATGTTGGTCCACTACACCAGTGTAAGTGGTAAGCTATAGGAGGAGACAGTTACAGCTGTGAAGTAAATGATGCATTGAGAAATTGGCAGTGTGGAACTGGCAAATTTTGTCTGTCTTCCTCACCACCACCTTGCAGCTGTGGAAAAAATACAACCACCAGCATAGTGGACCCACAGGATTCCAGCCTCCTTCTGCTGAATCTTGAAATAAAAGCCAAGCCTAGCAGGCTAAAGGTATGCTTTAGAACAAACAGTTTGTGCTTCTTTCTTGTCACTATTTTGTTGCACACATGTCTGTTGCACACTGGTTCTATAATTCATACGTTGTTCTTTAGAAAATGCTATTTTCTGCCAGCCTGGACTAGGACTGGAATCAGCATTTCGATCCCCATTCAGCCATGGGAACCTATTGGGTAGCTTTGAATGAGTTACACTCAGCCTCAGAGGAAGGAAAGGGCAAACCACTTCTGAACAAATTCTGCCAAGAAAACCCATGATAGGTTCTCTTTACGGTTGCTGTAAGTCAGGAATGACTTCAAGGCACACAACAACAAGAACAACAACAGGCAGTGTGATGGTGATCACAAACACTATCAGGTGCTTCCTGTGCCAGCCTTCTCTAACCTACTGCCCTACAGGTATGTTGAAATATATCTCCCATAATTCCTGACCATTTTTCATGGTGACTGAGGCTGATGGGATTACACTTCAAAACAGCTGTACAGTATTACTTTGGTGAAAGCTGACATAAGTCATAAGGGAAGGACTGAAGTAAATTTCTCCCCCTCTGTGCCACAACCATTTTGTGACTTCTAGCTATGGTTCTAAAAACCTTTTTTTTTGGGAATAAGTCCTATTAATTGCAATGGGATTTACCTCTGAGTAGACTTCCATAGGCAGGCCACATATCTGTAGAGGCCTTGTATTTTATGCTGTTTTCTGCAGAGTTATCAGCTAGTCTCAAAATATTAACTGAACTTTCTAATTGTTGCCTGATTTGTTTTCACTGCTTGCTGCTGTTTTGCTAGTCCTAATTTTTATAAATATGTTGCAATATTGATAGCAGACAGTAAATGCATAAATTAAATAAATATGCCACCCCTTTTTTGAGAGGGGAATACGATCTAGGCTATTTCTCTTCTGCATAGCCATGTACTGTTGTTTATTTATATCAATACTGATATTTATATCTTTCCAGTCTCTTAAGACACCTGGGGCGATGTACAAAATATAATACCAACACAGTAACATTTCTTTCTGAGGACTTTTTGCTTTCATTTTGTCCTTAGAGGCTTGTGAATTCCTTTCCTTATTTTGCAGAATACATCTGTTCTGAACTACAAAAAAGAAGCAGGAGCTGAGATGGATTGAGATAGGTTCTTACCTGCCCTCCCTCCTCATCAAACACAAAGTGGCAGAGGGAGATAAACAGTGAGTGCAAAGCTTTTTGGATCTTTCTTTCCATCCTAAACCATTAGACATTGGGCTATTATTTTTCAATAGGCACTTCATTGCATCTGGCATATAGATTTACCAATATAATAGACTGTATTTTACCATGCATATTTTGCCACTCAAGAAAAGTAGGGAGGTTTACTTTCAAGTAAAAATGCCTAGAATTGTGCTAAGCCATTAAGTGCAGTGGGTTTTAATTCTGAGTAAAGAAGTATAAAGAATTCTGGCACTTATCCAATCAAATTTCAGCTGTGACTAGCTGTGATCCAACTCAGAAGGAAAGTTTTTCGTACAGTAGGCCCACATTTAATGTGAGTTCATTTTACATGGTTTCAATAATACCCTGGTTCCCAGTGTTGCCTCTCCTGCTCCCAGTATCTAGCAGCTGCTACCTCATGCTGCAAGCTCTTCTCGTGGTATCTGTGCTCCTAGGTGTTTCCCCTTCAAGGTGCAAGGTCTTCTTATGGTATTTGGTACTCCTGGACACTGCTGCTTCATTCTGTATGCTCCTCCTCCTATGATTCTATGACTCCTATGTAAGAATTGGTGCATTTTGCACAGGATACCCTATTGCTACCCCCAAAAATGCTTTCCACACTAAAAAAGGTCATGTGTACTTAAGCAAACGCATTCTCCTTAACAAAATCTCAAAGTAAGAACAGGGCTTAAAAGCTGTGCAGCAAAACCTATATTCTCACAGAGAAGAGAGACCACTGCTGGAATCATTTGTTCTTGCATGCGGGAATGAGATATGCAAAGCTTTACATCCCTAATACAAGAACTGCAGATCCACCAAACTGAGAGGCCTCAGCCCTGTTTTACAAAATCCCATACATGCAGATTGGTTCTTAAGTGTTCAACAGAAGGCAGTAGCATCATTGCTTTTGGTGGGAGGGTGTGAGGCAAGGAGAGAAAGCAGGAAGGAAGCAGGAAAGAAAAAGAAAAAGGAGGCCCAGGGACGGGGAAAACACACAAGTGTGCTCCACCACTGGATGGCTCTTACCTGGGAACACAGCCAGGTATGGACTGGAGGCCTCCTTCCCCAGTTCCAGTTCTTTCTTCTCCACACTCTCTGGTTCTTCCTCTTCTTTCGGAGGGATGACGGGGGTGGAGACGTAGGAGGCAGGCTAGAAGAGTGGGAAATGGGAGTAGCAGGGTAGGAATAGGTCAGCTGCATAGGTGATTCCTCCATCTTTTGGATAACCTCAGCTTTGAGCACAGACACAGATGAGACCCTGGGAGACAGGAGAGGTGGACTCAACAGCCTTGCTGTAGGACGTAGACGTGCTGGGGGCCAGAATGGGAGGCTTCCGGTGCAAGAGGCCTGCACTGGAGGTGGCGAGGCCTGCCTTGGTGTTGTCCAGGTTCTGTTTGAACATCTTCTTTTCCATCTCCACATGCTGTTCACTAGTCTTCAGCCTCTCCTGTTGGGAAAGGGGAGGAAATTAAAAATAAAATACATCCGGGACTATAATCCTGTACCGTATACAGTAGAGCTTATTTCTGAGGAGGTATGTTTGGGCCTGGGCTAGAAATAATGGAGCAATACAAATTATACACAATAGATTAGGGTTTCCCAGATTTCCCTGTATTTTTTTCCTGGTAATATTCAAGAGGGTATTAAAAATTCAACATTAAATTCAATATTTATTAGCTGTGGCTAAGATGTGTCTAGCAAGCTTTTGGAAAGAGCTCCAAGATGCCAGATGTGACACTTACTAAGCAGAACCTGGGTATATTGCAGTAAGTGAAAGGTAGACAATTGAATTCAACTGGGGAGTTTGGAATCTACTGACACCTTCCGGATAAAAAGTTAAATTCCATGAACATAATTTCAGAAACAGCATGCACATGAACCTGGGCTTATAGACTTAGAGAGCTGGGTATGTTTAGTCTGCAGAAGAGAAGGTTAAGAGGGGACATGATAGCCATGTTTAAATATTTGAAGAGATGCCATGTAGAGGAGGGAGTGGGCTTGTTTTCTCTGCTCCAGAGACCAGGACAAGGAGCAATGGATTCAAGCTGCAGGAAAGGAGATTCCACGTGAACCTCAGGAAGAACTTCCTGACGGTCAGGGCTGTCCAGCAGTGGAATATGCTGCCTCGGAGTGTAGTGGAGTCTCCTCCTTTGGAGGTTTTTAAGCAGAGGCTGGATGTCCATCTGTTGGGAGTGCTTTGAGGATGTTCCTGCATGGCAGGGGTTGGATTGGATGGCCCCTGTGGTCTCTTTCAACTCTACATTTCTATGATTCTATGACTCCCACAATATCAGCTCCTGGATGCTGCTGCCTTGTGCTGCTCACACAATGCTACTCACAGCATCTGGTGCTCCTGGGTGTGGTTGCCCTGTGCTGCTCACATAGCGTTGCTTGCAGTATCCGGTGCTCCTGGGTGATCTCACCTCATATTGATGAGGTGGTCTTGCTATTGAAATTGATGAAGTTTCCTCTTCTGATACATCAGGAGGTCAATACTGATGGTTTTCAGCAGCTGTGATACTTTCTTCATTCATTTTGGGTAAGAAACAGAGTTCCACATCATATATGAAAAATCACATAATGTGCTGGGTCCCAGAACAGATGCCTCACATTAGATGTGGGCCTACTGTATTTAGCATGCATAGAGTTGGGGGCTTGCTGTACAATCCAGTTAAGGTTTACTGAGAAGTGAACTCTTTGAATTCAGTGGTACTCCCTAGTGAGTATAACTGCCATCCCAGTTAGCTTGTATAATGGGAGAGCGAAGATACCGTCTTGCCCTTCGCTTCAAGCAGCAACATGCCCTGGGGAAGACGATACAATAACTTTTCTGTATTGGCCAGTCACCTCTCCCCTCCAGTCCTAGGACTGACTTCAGCAGAACATCTCTTTATCATTAATGCCAATCCTTTTCTTTCTGACCCTTTCTCCAATATATTTCTTCTTCTTTTTTTTTGTACTGAAACCTGAGCCCAATCAATGGGGCTCAGACATCTAGAGAGCCACTGACAGGAATAACCCCGCAAGACAGAATGCTGAGGCTGCTTATCAGTCAATCTAGAGAAGGATTTATTAGTCTTCTGCATTCAGTCATTCTAGAGATTTTGCTGGAAGCAACACCAATTTCCCTCTCCTTTTTTAAACAGCTTTTCTATTGATTTCTGGGGTATAAAACCAGATGTTGGCAGGGGGTGAGCAATCCTGGGTGGATTTTTGTCTATACTTTTAATTCTGTCTTGACTCCTGAATTGTGTTTACATCCTCAGCACAATAAATGGGAAGCAGGAACACTCAGTATTCTGGCTTGGGATTCCTCCTACTCCCAGTTATAAAACCCATTAAATCTTTAATATTAAAGAATTAAGAGCAGCAGCCCGGACCTTTGGATTGCCATTCCTGCCCCATCCATAAGTTCTTATGGGCTATTGTGTACATTATACAGCAGAAGAGATGGGTTTTCTGCTGAATCCACACCCAAGAGAGAACTACTTGCTCAGGAGTCTATATTCGTCTTTCCCCTGCTGAATTTACATCTTAAAGGATACATAAATTACATCTTAAGGAACATAAATGAACCTTATGCCTTTATGAATCAAAGAATCTCAGGCTATTGGCCCAGCAAGTGGAATTCAGATACATGCCACCTCTGATCACAACTATGTATACACAACTGTGTATTAGCCATCAAGATAGGTTGCCTGCCTCACTTCCTTTATTATTTAAATTCATACACCATTCTTTATTTTATGGTTCCAGAACAGAGTAGATAAATGTCCATATAAGAATATCAAACAACTTAAAACCAGTGGCAGCTGATGGCTTCCATGTCAATGGGGCAGTGAATCCTTCCCAGGTTCAGCACTTTGCATTAAAAGGAGCTGTCCAAGGTTCTGGACTCAATCTTCCAAACAGATCCACAACCTTAGCTCTTTAAAATTTCAAACAAAAACTAGGAGTGGATTTACTACTCCACTGACATGGAAGCCTCTAACTACCACTGCTTAAACCGTCATTAGAAGCACAAAATACCAAATCAGGGTTAGGAAAAATGTGGGCCTGGGACTGCATGTGTTCCCTAACCCCCTCCCTATTTGTAGCCCCTCCAGACTCCTTAGGTGAAAGAAAAAGAGAGAGAGAGATGCACTGCCTCTCCTGAATGCCTTAAGGAGCTGCAATTTACCCTTTAAATAAGTTGCAGGGCTCCTTGCACCGTTTAATATCAAAAATGCTGATTTTTCAAAAGCAGATGTAGGGGCATCGGGACAGTTCTGTAGGGACAATTTTGGTAGTCCATACAGTCCCTGGTGGATCCCAAGGGGAGAAAAATGGCTCACCAGCCCCCTTCAGGTGTCCACCCCTTCATTAATCTGATATGCAGCTTCACCTGAAGCAGGAAAATCATGAATTCATCCTTCATCCACTCCCAAAAACTCAGATGAAGAGAGGTATTTTGACTTGCTGAAAAAAGCATGGAAGGTGAGTACCAGAGGCCTTTCAGATGAGATGGGATTCCACAGCCTCAGGAGCCATTGCAGAGAAGGTATCTCTCAAAGTATCACCACACAATCCTGGTGACATTGATAACAAAGGGTTGTTGTAGTTTGCAAAGCAAAAGAAGAGGACACATTTGCTGACCAACTGTTTCAAACCACCAATTGCTATGAAGCGCTTTCACTTTAAATATCCCTGCTACACAAAGTTAGCTCTGAGAAAGAGGACATGCCTGGGAAAAGGAGGAGGTATGGTAATCCTAATAATAAATTATCCTTCATGATATCGTCTGATCTCCTTTTAAAGCCTCTAAATTGGTGGTCATCACAAGATCTTATAGCAATTTCTGTACTTTAATGGTGCATTACATGATGAAGTACTTCCTTTTATCTACCCTGAATCTCTGCTAGAATGGACAAGGCTTCTGGGATAATTACAGGGGAAGAAAACCTTTTCTCTATCCACTTTCTCCTATACATACATGATTTTATACACCTCTCTAAATCATTCCTCATAGGAGAGTTGCTCTAGGCCCCTTCATCATTTTGCTTGTCCTCTTCTGCACCTTTTCCATTCCTGTCATACCTTTTTTGAGATATGTGGTCAGGGCACCACATATTATTTCAAGTGCAATGAGATCCCAGTTTGGTATGAATGGATTACAAATATTGGCTGTTCAATTTCCTAAGGATTCCTAACATAGCATTCACCTAGTGCCAACTGAGTAAATATTTTAATAGAGTTATTTTACCATAAACCCAATATCTCTTTCCTGGTAGGTAATCTTTAGTTTAGCGCCCCTCAGTGTTACGTGTTCAGGCCCTGAGACCTGCAGCTCTTTGCCTGTTGCTGGCCTATGGTTCACCAGTCAGGTCTGGGCAACTGTTGAAGAGTAGGGATCCACATTAACTCCCCAGGACATCTCAGAGGGCTGTATTCCTTGCTATTCCCTTCTCAAAAAAACAAAACAAAACAAAAAACCACTTTGTCCCCCAATGTCCCTTCTCAAACAGTTTTTAGGGGTCTTGCGGGGAATTTTAGCTTGCTTTTGTGGCCCCAATCAGTGTTAAGCCTGGGAGATTTTTTGGGGGGAGCAACAGGAAGTGACCTGGAGGCTTGTCTGGAGCAAAAATGGCCCTGGGCTTCTTGGGGGCCACATGTGGTTTATGCATTTTGCCCACATCTGCCATAGGCCATGCTGGTTGGAACTGATGGGAGCTGGGATCCATCTAGACAGCCACAGGTTCTCCAGCTCTAATATATGTGAACTTAATCTTTGGCGGGGGGGCTCCCCCCCAGTGTGTTTCACTTTATATGCATTTAGATTGAGCCACATTTTAGAGAGATCATTTTGGAGTTCTTTGTAAATCCCCTTTTTTCTTCTATATTTTACTGCCCTGATTAATTTTGTGTCATCTGCAAACTCAACTGCTTCATTGTTCACCTCAACTCAAGATGATTTATGGTCAAGTTAACAAGACTTTACTCTAGCAGAGATGCTTGGGAGGTTCCATTGATTATATATCCTTTCTTAGTCAAAACAAAACAAAACTTCCCTATTTATGCCCACTCCAGTTCATGCTTCCATTTCATTTACCAAGGACCTTTGTCAGTGATGGCTGCATCTTTCCAAGTTGCTGTGTTACTGTAGTTTCTAGTCCGGACCTGGGATATATTAGATATCAGTTGATATCAAGAAATTGGCCATCACAAACCGTTCCTCCCCACGTGCTTGCGAGGCCCCCGGACAAGCACGCACACGGGCACGGCCGAAAATAGCTGAACAATACAAAACACATTCAGGCAGGTCAGTAATTGCTGGACTGCAGCTTCAGGAGACCTCCAGGCAAGTACACTTTAAGATCATATTATGTATGCATGCAACTTTCAAAAGATCCCCTGCCCCAAGCAGGCCACTTGACGAGCCCAATGTCCAACTGTCAAGCACTCCTTGTTTGCATACTGTCTGTGCTATTGACAACGCTGTCATAATTCAATCATGCTAAATACTGACCTTTTGGAGGCTTTGTCTCCAGCCTGAAACCCATTGTCTTTCCTGGGAACAGACTAGCCTACAGGCACATTTTCCCCTATAAGATCCCCTGATTTTGAGCGTTTCTTCAGATTGCTGTGACTTCCATTCCGCTTTTGCTGCTGCTCCATTTGATGAGCCTTCCCCTCTGCTTCCACATGCTGAGAATCTCCTCTACCACTGACTCTTCTTCAGATTACCTGGGCTTCAGAATCAGGTGTAGTATTTCCTCTGAAAAATCCCTCTCAAAATCCTCTATCAAACTCCTACCTTTCTTTCATTAGGTCTGTGTGAGTGATTGCATACATACGTAGTGACTGTATTTCAAAATAAAGAAAACAATTATTATTTACTTCTGCTTGCTTATTGACTTGGCCTGACCCCGTAGACATTGGGTTCAAGATCTCGCGAGGTTGCCCTGCCTCTTGCATTGCTTAGCTTGTGCTCTTGCTCATTTCCATTCCCCATTGTTTTGAGCACATTGAGGTGTCCCTCAGGGGACCCCAGAAATCAGGGTAACAGATGAGCCGATTTTGGGTACAGGCTTCTACATTATGGATAGCTCTTTTAAAGTCTGGAGTAAAACACAGAGTATTCTCCCCCTGCCACTACTATGGAAGTCACCAGCTACCAATAACTTAAACATGAAGGAACCTCTTCTCTCTCCCCCTAAGTTTATTCAGTAGGCTCTGGTGAGGGATGTCTCAAAAGCTTCATGAAAAGTTCAAGTACGTTTCAGACTCTACTATGTTACCCCTGTTCAAATGCTGATGGATTCCTTCAAAGAATTCTAAATGCTTGGTAAATTTAATAATGAAGTCAGCCTTCCACATTTGTGGGTTTCACTTTTGTGGATTTGATAATTCACAGATGTTTTGCTGTCAGCTCTACAGCTGCTCTATGCCATTTTTAGTAGTGACTGTGAGCCTTGTGAGACTGAGAAACTGTGAATGAGGCTAATAAGTCCCTATTAAAAATGGTGTGAGGCAGCAGTGGAGGTGGCAATAAGCCTTACTAGCCACCCATTTCTGCCTTATGAAGGAACCCTGATGCCTCAAAGGAATCCATGGTGGGTTGAATATGGTGATCAAACTTTTTTCTGTGTTAAATATGATTTGGGAGGGCCTAGAGTTATTCACATTTTTTCATTTTCACCAGGTTCCTGTGCCCCTAACCCTGGCAAATGTGGAGGGATGACTGTACTGGAAACAGACATCATGGTAATCAGCCTGTAACTTCCTGGCTCCACTGGGTTCTCTTTTTAAAAACTGATGGTACACCAGCCACTTTGCAATTTTCTGGTATGAAGGCCAGTCTCAGTGGCAGAGGGAATATTTCTGTCACCCATTTGTTAGAGGCCATTTCCAAGACCTACTGCAGAAACCCTTGTTGGTAACATCCTTGCAGCAGGCCCAGCTATCCAAAAAATAAAATAAAATAAAAAAATAAAATAAAATCCAAAACAAAACTGGACACCTCTTCACTCATCCCAAAACTCCCTGAGAACAGAAAAGGATAGCTGTGTTTAGGGGACTGCACTACTTAAAAGGTGAGTTTGGGCAGATTGCATGGTTGATTATTGCATGGTCAGAACAGAATTCTGACCTATGTATAGTAACAACCATAGGAGTGAGCTGTGATGGTGTAAGTCCATACTGGATGGAATTCTCTTGGTCTACCACATCAGGATAACTATGCCAGTTTAGGTGGTGGTTGCCATAGACCAGCCACAGCAGCTATAAATGAAGTAAGGCTTGGGTAAATAGTTTCTCAAAGCCCACAGATTTTGGCTGGCATCTTGTTGGGAACATATGCATGTGTAAATTTCTCTTATGTATACATGCATTCTTGGAGCACTGTGGAAATTGGTATTATCTTCTTGTCTTCACAGTGCCCAAACCCTCCCCCATATTGCAAAACCTCCAAAGCCCCCCACAGAGTCAATCCCTGCTTTATGTGAAGCGGGCAGGATTGCAGAACTGTCTCCCTGTAGTCAGGTTTGAAATTATGACATCAGTGCTGAGATCTACTGGAATCCTCTAGAGATTTCAAGCAGTGCTGTAATCAGTTCACATCTGGTTATGGGGTGTAGCCAGATGCTTCTGAGATCATGCTCTTCCCCATGAAGCATGGAATGGCTATGTGGCATTAGAGTCTGTTCAATAAGTTGGGGGTAGTATATGGCTCAGCCTAGTGTAGGATTGCATGTGGACCTACTACATTACAGTGAGACAGAGGATGGCAGCTTTTGTCTGCCTTCTCTTGCCAACACAGTGCACCCCTGGAAAAAGCACAACTGCTTGGCTGGTGTACCCATAGGATTCTGGCTTGTTGCAGATTAAATCTTTGTTTAAAGGGACAGCAAAAGGACTTGGTTCAAAAACTGGCAATTTCATTAACAACAAGTGCAATTTCTCAGTGTTCTCACTGAAGGTCAGTTCAGTGATATATGCCATGACAAAGAGGGTGTCTATTGGACTCAGGATATTTTCCTCCATGCCATGTGTTTTTTTCTTGTAACCAGTGCCTGCCAAAAGAGAGATGTTACAGATCAATATCATGTGAATTATCAGTGTACTTGTGCTTTGTAGTTATGTTGTCATGGGATACAAAGGTAGGCTTGGAGCTTTGGTTTTTTTTTCAAATGGCTTTGAATCACTGAGGTGAAGTACTTTTGGGGCCCTCTAAGGAATTGCTGGAGGGCACAGGTACTGAATCAACCAACTGATGTTCTTCCTCCCCATTACTTGATTTTGCAAGCTTTGACATGGGCATCCTCCAGTCATATCCAGCAGGATTCTCACCCTTCCTTGTTCCTGTGTCCTCCCTTCCACTTTCATGTCTGAAACTAAATTCAGTTGAACCACCTTTTAGAGGGAGAGATGTGTTAGTATGTTGCTAACCCGTAAAGAAGAAGCTAGCGATACCTTAAAGATTAGCACATCTATTATGGCATAACCCTACCATTAGGTGCCACACATCTCTTCCATGTTTTTAATTACAACACAAAGGTGGAAAATAAAGGAAAGGAAAAGGGAATGACCACATTGCCCTTTTGCCAATACTTCTTCCTAGAAGAATTCCTGTGTCAAGCAGAAATCTAGCAGGTGAAGGTTCCCATTCTGTCTCTGCCTCCCTGGCACTCACATGCATACACAGACAACACATATCAATGTGGGTATGCCAGGGGCCCATTCATACCACACAATTACAAGGCTGCTATTCCACTTCAACTGCAATGACTGTATCCTATGTAATCCTGGGATTTGCAGTTGAGGGGTACTTAGGATTCTCACCCAGAGAGCACCCCGAGTGCTTCACCAGACTACAAGCTCAGGATTCATTAGCAATTAACGTGGAATCAAAGCAGTTAAAGTGAAATCATAGTGCCTGACTGTGTAGTGTGAAAGGATGCCAGGAAACTGCTGTGCAGGGAGAAAAGAACTAAAAACCCTATCCAGCCAGGCAAGCCAGATATTAACTTGATGAAACCCCAGAGATATCAGTAGCCTCATATTATCAAGGATTCAAGACAAAAGAGTATATCACAAAGAGTATATAACAGTTTACAGGGAAGTACAGGTGAAATGTGTCACCCCAAGTAAAGTGTTTCCCTGGCTTGGCTCTCTATCTGAAACATTGCCTGTGATGAATAGAAGCTGTACAAAACAAAGAAAACCATCAATGGGTCTGAACTCTGCAGCATGTACAAGCTGTTGTTGATAGTCTGTATACCTACATTCCTGACTAAGAGGTGTCTTCTTGACTAAGGGCCCTTTCACACTATGTGGTTATAGAGCTGTGATTTCACTTTAACTGCTATGGTTCCATACTGTGGAATCCTGGGATTTGTAGTTTAGAGCAGAGCATTTAGAAGCGTCATCTGAGATGTCCCCATGGAAGTTAAAGTAGAATCACAGTTTTAACTATGTTGTGGAAAAGGGCCTTAAATAGTATCTAACCTTCCAGCTGGGTCAGTGATAATTGTTTCCATTTTGCCATAAGGCGTAAGACTGAGTGTCACCGGGAATCTACAGCCAAATGATATTCAAAGACAATAAATTAAGTGTGTTTGTCTCACTAAGTGCATCCCAGCTCCAGAACATTCCCACCCAATCTTTTATTTTCTTTCAAAAAGGAGACCTGTTGCATGGTGTTTTAGTGGACAGCCACATAGTTGCATATAAACCTATTTAATGTACCAATCTGTCAGTTGTCTTTTCCTCCTTCATCCATCAGTTTAAATGCAGACTTTGTGGTCTTGCCCTCACATTGGCTTAACATCCAGCCTGAATAAGAATTCTGGTGACTTCAAAAGCTTGCTCGCTATCTTAGTTGGCCCTAGCATAGGCATAGTTCAGCTGCACTTTTACAGTAGGGTTGGGTAAAGTGTGGCCTGTGGGCTGCATCTATTCCTTGAGACTCTTAAGTGTAGCCCCGAAGCACTCCAGAAAACCCTCAAGGCATCCAAACCCACACACTCTTCGCTGTGATTTTTTTCAGCTGATTTCCAGCTGACTTTTGCATGAAAACTGCCCAAAATGCACCCAAACAACAGAGGTTTACTTCCCCTGGTCCTCCAAAGCTCCCCAAACCACCAAAGAAACTGAAGGGGGAAAAAAGCAAAGAATCAGCCAAAATGGCAATCAGAAGTGATGTCTCATCACTTTAAGCATGCTGAAATGTGTTGATATGGCCCACTGGCCAGATGCAGGATGGAAAAATGACCCCACCTCCTGCAGTTGCCTATTCCTGCTTTAAAGTTTTAATAAACTTTCATGTTTAGGAATTATGATGAGACAGACCCAGTAGTTATTGTCAGCCTCATTTGGATAGAAACTAGGCTGTGATAGCTCTACTTTTCACAAGAAAAGGAGCAGATAAGGGGAAGAGAAAACAGAGAACCCCATTCTTCGAATGCTAAATGGATTTTTTAATGTTCAGATTAAAACCCAGAGTGGTTTCATCACTCCACTGACATGGTAACCGCTATCCTCCACATTATATGAATGAGGCATACAACTGTGTGTCTGGCTAATATGTCTGGTTCTGCCCTTAGTTGTTAAGGGACCACAAGACAGGACATTCCTAATCTGAGGCATGTTACAATGTTATTTATGCTCCTTTGGCAGGAAGCCCCATTCAAGCTGCATAGTTATCATTGTGGCCACTGCTGGATTGGCTGCTGTGTGGTCATGCTGAACCTGCATCACATTTCCAGCAAGTAATGCTTTGGCCATCCAGAACTTTTCCAATAGATATAGATGCCGCCCTCCTGATGGTAATTGATGGAATCACAGCACAGAACCAGGTCCATGCCGCATCCTCACTACATGGTTTTCATTTCAGAGTATAAGATATTCTGTGATAGAGATGTAGTTCTCTCTTCCTTGATGAGAAAGGGTGTTTTAACACATCGATGTCCCATCAATGAAATGGTCAACTGCTGCAGGTTTTTTAAAGGAAGTTTTCATTAAAAATTGTTTGTGGAAGAAAAAAAAATCTTGACTGACATCCTGTTAGTGAATTATGACATCATAAGTGAAGTTTATGACTTTATAACTGTTTGCTGTGTTCACATGTTGTTATCATAACTGCCCCTGAAACCCACCTTAAAAGCTGGTTAGTCCTCCAGTCAGCAATGGACTTCTGTGGAGCTGTCAAGGAGGGAATTGAAGGGTGACGTGATCAGCCTCCTCCTGCTAGTGCATGATGGTATGGGGCACAGAAACAAGTCCCTCTGTGGAGTCCTGTCACAGCTATTTATTGGATCTTTGCTGGCTGTTGGGAGGAGGCTGAGCCAGCTTACCAGTGTAGCAGAACTCTATCCCTTGGGACTGATGACTGGATTTTAAGGTATGTTTCAGAAGTTGGATTAGGAGATAGAGTGTAGCTACAATACTCTAGCTATAGCCCTTATGCAAAATCTTGGGTCTTAGGTTTTAGTACAAAAATATTTTTGCAAAGAAAACAAAACCAATAAATTAGGGGGGGTTTCAGTATTTTGTAACATGTTTGAAATTTTGTAATATTTTTGCAACTTTTTTGAAAGAAACGTCCTCATGCATGAAAAACTCATCAGACAATGTGTAAACGCTCTTGCAACTTTAGCCAGCACAGAGAACTCTTGAAACCACATGTTCTGTAAAACAAAAACAAAAATAAGTTGAAACATAATCGGCTTTGGGGAGTGGGTTTACCTTTAGAGATAGTTTGATATGTTAAGTAATAAGATTATATTTAGTAACAGCAATAGATTAAATGTAAGGGAAAAATATAGAATTAAGAATGAAATTATTATAATAATAATGAGTATAATGAGAATGAGATCTAGAGATAGGTAACAAAAGTATACAAGTAGTATGACATAGAATAAGCTGAATAAGTTTATGATTGTAATGGTATTAGAGAGAAATAATAATGTAAACTTGAATTTCTTTGTTTCACTATTATGTGTGTGTCACATGGTGTTTTACTTTTTTTGTTTTGTTTTTCTTTTCTGTATAATCAATAAAAATAAAAAAATGAAATACCAAAAAAAAAAAAAAAAAACCACATGTTCTTCCATGTCAGAATGAAATAAGTGAATCTTCACATCCTGACATTAGTATTGCTTTCCTTTTCTTGCTATGAAGAAATGGCACACTTTTTTTGAGCCCACTGACTCACTGTATGATATTGCACAGGGATTTTCTTCAGCTGGGGTTTTGGTCATAGTAGTTAGGAGATCTACTAGCACTTCATTTGTTTTTGAGCATTCACAGAATTTTTCTGATGTAGACATCATCCACATGCTGACAACTCTAAATGGTGCCTAAAGCAATTTTTTATAAAGTGAAATAAATGTACATATGACACTAGCATCAAACATTCATTGCAGTATCCTCAAATTACACTGCCTTCTCTCTACAACTGGCTTCTCTTTCCCCCTCCCCTGTTTTCACGTGTGTGCACGCAACGCACCATTCAGATGCAGTTTCAGTTAACACATTTCATTTCTACTTAGCCTTTGTGCTGTATTTCCTGGAAGCAGCGAAGGAGGAATCAATCTCTGACTAATTCCAAACACAACAGTTAGAATTGCATGGCTTTCCTCCTTACATCCTTGCTTAATAGAATTTCATATTCTGAAAGAAATTGTATTTTGCTTCCTTATGTAAACAAACTAATAAGTACATTCAGCAGAAGCTTTGGAAGTATGGATCCTACAAGAAGTGACCAAAATGAAGACATGGCATTCCAGGAATTCATAAACATAGTTGTGCAAAATTGGAAGGAGAAAAGGATTATGTAATTGTAGCTAACATTTAGCTTTAAAAATATAGCCCTACATCCTACTGACAGTGCCAAGCAGAATGGAGCTATTCAATCAGCATTCAATAATTACTTTAACAGATCTACTGTAGTAACCAATAAGGTCTCAGGCATAATATATTATGAATGTACAACAAAATACAATATCCACAAGCAGTGATACCTTTTGAGGGCCAGTTCCAAAGTATAAAATACATTATGCAAGCTTTCAAAGCTTGACTAGTTTCTTCATCAAGCAAAGATGTCACAGGCATACTCTCTGTCTGAGATGTTGTCTGTTAAGATGGTGCTGAGGGATTTCGGTTCAGACAAGGCCAGTCCCCTTACTGGCCACTTGATGACAGAGACAGGTAATAAAATTTCAACTCCAAGTAACTTTTCTTGAGATGCAGATGTCCCTGTCCTATGTGAAGCTAACTGTTCCTTTCTTAGGCAGAGAACACTGAATTTCTCAAGGGGCTTTATCACATCAACCTGTTGTCTTGCACCAATCACATTGTTCAAGCAAACAGAGGCATTCTGGTACGGAAACAATCTGTTTTCCCCTGCCCACACTCTGAGTGGTTAGTGAGGGAGGCGACTTTGATGTCCCCCCTTCATGTAGAGACTGTGGTCACCAGTGTGACCATTGTCACACTGGCTGCCGGGGAGGGGGGCAAGCCAGGCAGGACCCTTAAACTGCAGCTCCGCCTCCTCAGTTGGCAGTGAAGGGGGGGCGTTAAGGCATCGGTTATACCTTTGGCACAAGGTGGTATAGGATATGCCTCTGGAGCTCACTCTCCCAGTCGTCAGGCAGAGGACGAAGGGCAAAGAAGGGAGGCATCTTTGGGGCAGGCCCACATATTTTATGCCCTCACTTCTGGGCTCTGTGGCAGGTCGTGGGCTTTCATGGGGCATGCTTTCCAGAGGGGGTTGCCGAGGTGGCAACCCAGGATCAGCGGTTTGCCCTTGGGACCAGATATTTTGTTATTATGCAGCCCCCTTGATGATAATGTTAAGTTCAATGTCATGTCCAAGGTCAAGGTCAAGTTCATGTCTAAATAGGCAATAAATAATACAATTGACCATAGTTCATCCCAAGTCCTGTCATGTGGTCTCTTCATTTCGAGGGGTGGGAAGCAATCACTTCCACTCTTCCTTACAATAATTCTATGGTGCTGATTTGGATGTACTTTCCTATAATCAATCTTCCACACTGCCTTACTCACCTCACCTTCCTACTGTGTTTGCACGGTGTAGTGGGTGCACACTGTTTATTATTTCTTTTTTTAAAAAATTGTTTTACTGTAATTACATAATTGCAGCATGCTGGCAACTGCCAAAGCAGCACAATTCCACAATGACAGCAATATACACACATACAGAACTTGTTTTGCCATAATTGTATAACTGCAGCTTACCGGCACTGCCATAGCAGTGCAATTGTGCAATTATGGCATAACAAATTAAAAAAAATGTACTGGGGAACAGAGTAATAGCAGCATTGTTCCTATGCACCTTAATGTCCTCTTTGTCTGTACACCAGAACTGGAGTGATTTCACCATCCTTGGGGATAGGAGGAATGAGAAGAGGAGAACCATGTTCATTCATACCACATGACTGCCAGAATATTGGTAGTGCAGTGGAATAAAACAATCGCACCACGAAGCAACAGTTGAATAGCAGTGATATTGGAGCCATTAATGGTTTTTTTTCCCATCAGTGAAAAAGTACAATCCAGTGATGGTGGAAATGCAATTCAACAATGGGAGAATCACAACATTGTGTGATAAGGAAAAATCAAACATGGAACTAAGTCAGTGCAATTATACAACCAACCAATGGAAGTCCACAGATGGAAAAGCTTTTTGGTGCGGTTTAGGTGAAATTTAGTAAACTGTAGTGGAATGAAAGAGTTTTTACCTTTACTGGAGGCAGAAAACCTCACACTTAAGTTCCAATCCTTTGGTTCCCTCTTGTGGCTAAATCCCCTGTTACAGCTAAATCACATGGGCAATAAGGGGGGAGTCCTTTGCCTCCATGAAATCCCTCAATACCTTCTTAACTGGCAACAGTTCAGACAAAATATAGGCCTGTGACTCTAACATCGTCACCATTTTTCTCCTGTATGATTGTTAACACTTTTGCCTGATGAAGAAGCTAGTGAAGCTTCAAAAGTTTGCATAACTTATTTTAAGTGTTGGAGTTTGTCTGAAAAAGGTGTCACTGCTTGTGGATTTTGGTTATTGCTGTATTTTGCTGTACAGCCAACATGGCTATCCTTGAATATTTTTATTCTGGTTTTCAAGATACCAATTCAAAAGAGTACCTAGTTCTGCTCTTGCTGTGGGGCACTCCTCTGCATGCCCCATTCTCCCGTATGGTGCCTCATGCTATTCAAAGATCTGTTAAGGATTAAAGTTGTGGGGGTCCTGCCCCAGATCCAATCTGGTAATTCTACACTGGCAGCAGCACTTTCCCACTGCTGCTGCCATGCCCCTCCATACACAGCTGCACCACAGCAAATGAATCAGTGAGGGTGTGACCTCCTCTCCAAACGTGTTGGCACCAGTCATGTGTGCCCCCTGCCTTAATATGCCACAGGCCTCTTTCTTCTTTCAACTCTTTCCATTTCTTTTGTTTCAAAAATAGGAGCACATGCAATTAGATAAGATACACATCAGAGCATAAAAAACCCTGAGACATAAATAGATGTTCAACTTGTCTGCTTATGGCCAAGAAATGTGTGTTCCTGCTACACTGGGCTTTTGTTTTACAGGAATTTTCAGATGATTCCTTCTAAGTGCTGTAGAACATGTTGCTGTTGTTGTTGCTGTGTGACTTCAAGTTGTTTCTGACTTATGGTGACTCTCAGGCAAACCTATCACAGGGTTTTCTGGGGGCTGAGAGTGTGTGATGCACCCAGTGAGTTTCCATGGCCAGGCAGGGAATTGAATCCTGGTCTTCAAGCTTGTAGTCTAAGGCCATTTCCGCACTAGACTGTTATAGTGCTATTATTCCACTTTCAGCATCCTGTGGAATTCTAGGGTTTGTAGTTTACTGAGGCCAAAGAGCTCTTTGGCTGAGAATTCTTAAATGCCTCTCCTTAAACTGCAAACTTCAGGATTTCTCAGGATGTTGAAAGTGGAATAATAGCGCTATAACAGTGTAGTACGGAAAGGTCTTAACACTCTTAAGCTACTACACCATGCTGGTTAAAGTAATATAATTCAAAACATTGCAATGTCTTTCCAAGACAGAGAGGCAGAAAATATGGTATTTCTAGTACTTATGGGCAATCCCCATTTTAAGACCAGGCATACATTACTGAGCAAAGCAACAAACTGAATTCTCTCTTGCAATATGGGCAGAAGTGGGTCATTCTTGTAGTTGTTGAGTACTTTTTTCTTCCTCATTTTCTCCTTACTTTTGATTAAATACAAAAGCACAGGCATGTACAAGCTGAGCTCTGATTTGGCCAGTATGATAAAGAAAGAAAATGAGAAAGGAGAGTGGGGTGAAAGGCAAGGAGAGGGCTCAGCAGTTGTTTGGTTGGCTTGATCTTAGAGCCACCCTATGTTTGAGAACAATTTGGAGAGAGAGAAAACAGAAATGAAAATAGCGAAGTATCACCTATGGCTGAAACAATGGGCGAGGAGCCTGGCTAGATTTTGGTTCCCAGCAATTGGTATCTGGATTGTCATGAAGGGTGATAAGTAGATTGTTACTGATTTTTTTATTATTGAATTTATTATTTTTACCATAAGAGATAGGGAGGTGTAGGGTGTGTATGTTAAGTGTGTGTGGCTTTCTGCTTCAGGTACCAAAACATGTGACTAGCTTTGAGTAGTTCTCTACAACTTGGCTAGATTTCTGGGAGGAGCAAAATGATTCAGGCCAGTCCTAGCGAGTAACCCTCCTCTTGGAAGTGTGGGAGGCATGGGATAGGAGAAGATAGTAAGCTTTTTTTCCTCCCTCTCTCCTCCCTCCCAAGTTTAACTGAAATGACATTACCCCAAAGGAGGAGAGAGATCCTTGAGTTGATTATCTGGGGCTGCTCTGTAGGGTGATGGGGGCAGGTGTGTTAATGCCTGAATTAACAATGGCCTGGGCTACCTATAGAGTTCTCAGAGAGTGTGCAATCCATATGTTTTCTTTTCCTCCATTGGTGTAGGCAAAGAACCCTGTTTACTGCTTCTGATCTCATGTGTTTCTGGTTTTTCCCAGCTACTCAGTCACAGAATGTTAGTGCCACCTTTTGGCCATTAAGATTAACTGTATGTACCCTAAAGTTTTGGGCTTTCCCCCAGCTATTTAATGAATCTAGTGCCTAAATATCCTAAAGCAGCGTTCTTAATCTGGGATTCCCCAGAGACGGGATCCAACAATGTCCTCACAGTGGGGGTCCATGAGGGCTTGAAGAAATGTTATGAGCTTTTACGGTTAAAAAAGGAAGGAAGGCAGGTGAATGGACAGACAGTCATACATTGATTTTGAAAAGCAGGAGTCTTCTGCAGGTGGCAGACATCATTTGTACAAAGTTTCTTTACAATATCCACCATTCAAAAGTTAAGAAACTGATGGCAAAAAATGTACTCAGTACTTCCTATTTCCGCATGTAATGAGAACATGCATGTGAATGATACTGAGTGGTTAGAGAAAGCAAGTGACATTTCTTGTTATCAGAAGCTTCCTTGGATAAGTCTTGGTGGTCCGTGAGAACAAAAGAAATTTAAAGGGGGTCCATGGTAAAGAGAAAGTTAAGAACCACTATCCTAACACAGTGGTTCTCAAACTGTGGAGCAGGACCATAAGGTTGAGCGATAATTGCTCAAGAAAAGTCAGCCTGCAAATATGAAAAAAGAAGGGCAAGCCTCCATGTGTGTATGTGTGTGCGCATGTGCGCTGTTGAGAATTGACTGGTTTCTGCAAAATAGCAACATGAAGCATCTTCCACAGTTATGCCTTCCTCCAACTCAGGCATAGCAAAAATTGGCCTCCCCTTTATTCTTTTCCCACTCAACTTCTCCAAATATTCCATTGTTGATGCAGCAGGTAAATGTCCCTCGGTGACCATGAGGTAGTTTCTCAAGTGAGGAAGGGGAAAGGAAGAGGGGAGGCAGGGAGTGCAGGAACTGAGCATTAAGATGGAGAGCATGTACCACACGAGAGGCCTGTGAGAGGGAGGGATAGGATAGGATATTGGTGGGTGCGATGTGGGGCAGGGGTTTTGCAGTGTCCTCATGTAGATGTAAAGGGAGTCACAGGGTAAAAAGCATGGGAACCATTGCCCTGAAGGCACTAGATCCCATCTGATCTAGGAAGCTAAGCACCTGGTTAGTGCTTGGATGAGAGACTGCCTATGAATACCAGGTGCTGTAGGCTATCTTTCAGAGGAAGGAACTGGCAAAACCACCTCTGAGTATTTCTTGCCTAAGACAAACCTGTGAAATTAATGGACTTGTTATAAGTTGATAGGTAACTTTGAAAGCACACACACACTTATGTCTTTTCCTGTTAACTTCTTATTCAGGATGGTATGAATACTACAATCATTATTGACTAAAACCGTTGTCTTCTGTCACCCATCTAACAAAGAGATGTTGGCTTTTCTTTGCCCTAGTTTTGCTGCCATTGCATGTCACAACCTTCCCTGTGTAGTGCCCTCTTGATTTATTCCATTCCATTTCATTTGTATCTTGCTTTTCTCCCAATGTAGAACCTAAAGTGGCTTACAAAATAGATTAAAACAGAATTCATCTTAAAAATAATAATTAGAGGGTACATTGGGCTGGCTTTTCCAGAGCTCAAAACTGCTCTGAAAAAGAAGTTATAAAATATCATGCACATAATAAAACAGATATGACAGCATTCACAGATTTCAGCAAGCACTCAAAATTACTAACCAGTTAATGCAAATGCAGTCTGAATATGACATGTCCTACAGCCTTTTCTCAAAGTAGTTTAAGAGTTGTGGCATGAGGAAGGACAATTTTGCAGATCTGAAGCCATCACTATAACGGCCTAGCTTTTGGAACATACGATCATGATGCTGCACAGGCTGATTCAAGGAAGACAAAGATGTCAGAATTGGTGCAAAGTGTCCTGTTCAGAAAGCCAGCCATGGTTGAAAGTCCTCCAACAGAACCTATAGTAGCAGCCACAGACAAGGTTCACAAAAGCTTATCAGTCAGTTGCTGGTTTTGTTTCACCAGTCCAAGTCAATAACTAATTGAGACTGTCAATTCAAGGGAGTATCCAGCAGCACAGTCAGCACACAAAGTGAGGGTCAAGGTTTTCCTGGAACATGAGCCTAGGATCAAAAGAAGAACATGTTGCTTTCACCAAGCCAGTGCCCCTGCAGCTGTTTGTCTGATTAATGTGTCTTTTTATATAAGTGCTCTGAGTCTTGTGGACTCTCCCTTTCTCATCTACGCTGGACTGCAGTAAATATTGCCCTATTCACATCTGTGTTGTGGCTATTCAGGAAGATCCTGTCTGTGTTTGCACCTGAATCCTGGAGATGAGGCATAACACAAGGAGACAATGCACATCCATTCACTCCCTCCCCCCTCCCCAGCCTCATCTTTGCTATTTATCTACAACTAGTGACACTATTTTCTTTTCGCTCTACAGTTATTTGGAGGCAACTCAGATTTCTAGTTTAGACTTCCTACCAGATAGTTACGACTAAGTCTGTGTCAGTCTATGTCCAGGAAGCACATGCTCCAGATTCCAAAAGACCACACCATGCCATATCAGACTCCTCTGGAGCACAATGTCCCATCACATTTGGAGCAACCAGAAGTGACATCACATCACTTGTAGTCACTTTGGGCACCATTTTTCACTTTTGTTTTCTTTGCTGTTCAGGGTGCCTCCCAAAAGCATTATTTGACCTTACATGTGTAATCCAGGTATGGAGATGTTTGACTGAAAAAATTCTTTTCTGGCTAAGCAGGTTTGAGATGATTGCTGGCAGCTTTGTGGGCAATCTGCCAGAGTTCCAAGACCTGTGCTGGACCTCCCAAAAGGACCACATGTAGTCCTGAGCTACATAATTCCCATCCTGATGTATGCTCTCACCATCATTTTGCCTTTCTCTGTGACTGTTGCCAGCTTCCTGCTGGCAGAATGATTCCTGGTACTCATAAATATTGAGGGTTCCTTAGAGTTCTTGTTAACCATACCATCCCCAAGACAAAGTCTCCTGCCCAAAATGGCTCTCTGGTGTTACAGAACAAAAATATATGCAGGCAGGAGATCTTAAAGGAGTGGTTCTCAGCTTTTACTCTTCCCATCCAATGTGACCAATAGTTAACCACTCTGGGAGCCAAGGCTCCAAACATCTGGAGGACCAAATTCTGAGAACCACTGCCTTAGAAGTTCCACACTTCCAGATGTGCTCAGGCCAAAATCATGTCAGCTTAGCCTCTGACATAGATATTGAGTAGATGGGTAGATAAGATAGTGCTTATTAACACCATGATTCTGAGTCACTGGGCTAGGAAGCATCCCACAAAGGTCACCTCACTGCCTCCCATTCCCAGCTGTCAAACAACCTTCCCAGCTAATAATCCGTTTTGGACACTAAATGGATTGGACATCTTTTTTTGCTCTGATTGTTTTTTGAAAATATGGGACCTCTGTCAATTCAGGATTAGTTTGGGGAAGCAAGGCATCTGTGTATTCTAGTGTACTGGAAGGTCAAAGGAGAAAAGATTGGGGAGCAAGTAGTGAAATCCACAGAAGAAACAAGATGCTCAAAGAGTATTAGGGCTTTTCTAAATAAACCACCATCCCTTGAGCATCTTGAAATACATCTCTTGTTTCTTCAAAGTTGGCAAGTCCCCATTTTTCCCCTAGTGATCAGCCAAATGGTTTTCCAATATCCTACTGGCCTCTAGGATGACATGTCAGTTGAGGTTCATAGGTGACCATGGCCTGTTCTGGAAGAGGGCTTGTCTTCCTCTCCTCATCCACAGCTAATGCAGAGAACCCTGGAGACACTGCAGTTTTATAGCTAGGGAAGATTGAGAAAGACACAAGTGTTACCAGGCCATACATCCCCACATTTTAATATGGTCTAATTGGCAAAATATAATAATTAGTAGGTATGTTTAATTGGCACAAAATATAAATTATATATACTTATGGCTGGAATGGTCATGTGAAAGAAAAGGCCATTGGCTAGGAACAGGTCAGACATGACATCTACATGACCAGGCCATAAGAATTAGCCAAGAAAGCCTAATAGCTCTGAATTAATCCTATCAACTTCCCAATGTCAGAAACCAATAAGGTGCCCAGGTACAGAGGCAAGGATCCATTCTGTTTGCATTTCCTACTGAAGCCTGGCCCAGAAGCCCCACTCAACCAAGACATTGAAACCGTTAGCACCATCCAGACCCCTTTTGTTTACTCTTTGTTTACTCCCCTTCGGGGGGGGGAATGAATATATAAACCCTCGGTTTTGAGAAGTCAGATGCAGTCAGATGAAATGCTGGACCCTGATATGTCACCCTGAATCTTGTCCTGGTCTGCCGTTAGACATCAGTCTAAGCCATTCCACTGCCTATTCACTACTCTTCTGGAATGGTAATTATAACCCAAAAATATCAGCCTCGCTATCCATAATTTTTCGTCCCTCTTCTTTCGGCTACCTCTTGTGTGAATGTGTGACTGTCTGTATCTCATGTGCATGCGTGAGTGAATTCCCCTTAATAAAACACATTTTTAGTTTACTTTTGAATCTCTGGCTGGTTCTTTTCTTGCATGAGCCCATAAACATTGGCAGAAAGGTTTCGCTAAGTTGCCTCCCTCTTGTTAGCCTCCTCATTTTGAGTTAATTCATTCCCCAATTTTGCAAAGAGGTATTCACATTGCAGGGTGGTCCTTGTGGCATTACATTTTGGGGTAACACAGGTACACAGACAGAGCTGGGCTGGAGCTTTAGAAGCATCTTGATAACTCTGGGCACCCCCCCCCCCAATATGATGGGGTGGGAAAAAGCTGTTGGGACATTTATTGAAGCATTAACACTGCAAACCTCCAGTTATGCTCAATGTATATAAGCACAAATATTGCAAAATGTCGGGAAATCTCCGCCAGTGACCTCACTGAGGAAACCCCAGAATAAATTCAGGATGCCCCCAAAACATCAAGGCTTGGAGAATTTGGGGTGCACACAACAGTATAATCCTGAACTAGATATGTTAGAGCACAGTAAAACTTTGTCCATTTTTGCTTTGGAAAAGAACATTATTTATTTTAGGTAACTTTCCAAAATTTTGTTTCTTTACATGCTCCCGCCTGAGAGGCCATCTACTTCACTGTGATACTGAAGTGCTCTTATGGTTTTCCTCTTTAATAGGACAGTTTTTGCCTTGGCAAAGCTCACATTAGCAGTCCTTCGATATGTGCACCATAGATCCAACAACACTAGGTGGCACCATAATATAACGGAAAAGGAGACAGACTGTTCTTGAAAACTTCTTAATCAGAATGGGTGCTCAAGGTGGGACTCTAATTGGGAGAGAACTATGAATGCTCAAGGTGGGACTCTAATTGGGAGAGAACTAAATTTCTTTTCTGGGTTTCCCATCTATGAATATTCTGTATGCGCATGTCTAAAAGACTCTTAAACCCCACCCACGCTTGAATGAAGTAGAAAATAATGACTCAAACTGGCAGGAAGACCTATGTTAGGAATGCTGGAAGAAGAGGGTTCCTCTTACACAATCCTACATCCATTTCTGATCCCACCCCACCACCCAGTTGTTTTTTTTGCAGAAACCTAGTATCTATGGAAAAGAAGAAAAGCTTTTTAGTTTTAACTGTTGTTAAATGTTTGGAAAAGCAGAAATCCATGCTGATCTCCTGATTTTCCTTCTACCCATCCTTATTATAAGCCAAAATGTTTGCATTTTGAGAAATAAAATCCAGATCACTTTCCAGTGCAGTAGAGAGGTTATATACCACTATACTTTGATAGCACTTCAGTGGTATGGCTCCATCTAAGAGAACCCTGGGATTTGTAGTTTTCTGCGGGTACTTAGAAACCTCTACTATAGAGCTTTAGTGCTGTAATGCAGAGTACTGCAGTCAAATAATACTAAGTACCTCACTAAACAACAAATCCCAGGATTCCACAGGATGGCTCTTTGGCAGTTATAGTGCTATTAAATTGCTATAGTTATGCAGTGTAGATGCACTCGTGTTTATTGATGACATTATAGGATAGGGTTTTTAAAATGTTGTTTTAATGCACACACACACACAACCAGGTATTTAAACTTCAGCACCTGATTCATGCTATGCAGCTCTTCATTCACCATATGGGCTTTGCCAATTACTTTTAGGCCACTCACAGTAGGGATTTCTAGAGTATCAGTTGGAATGGACAGCATAGCTACTTCATAGTGTTCAAGTTTATTCAAAAAGCTTGAAGACAAAATGAAAATATTTATCCTGGTAAGTTACAATAAAGTTTAGAACAGGCATGACACACATCACAATGACTGGCATCAGAGGAGCTGCCCTGGGTGGGAAAGAATGCCAAAGATTAATACAAAGAGCCAGCCTGGTGTAGTGATTTGAGCATTTGACTATGACATCGGAGACCAGGCTTTGATTCTCTGCTTGGCCATAGAAATCCACAGGGTGATCTTGGGCACATCACACACTCCCAGCTCCACCTAAGGGTCCAGATGTTGTTGGACTGCAATTCCCAGTATTCCTCACCATCGGCTATGCTGGAAAAAGCTACTAGGAGTTACACTCCAACAGTATATAGAGGGCTGTATGATTCTTAACCAAGGTGGAAAGAGACCAGTATGATACCCAATGGCCTTGAAGGAGACCTGGCCATCCTTGCCTCCCCATAGAAGATGTGGGGAAGGGATAGAGAAAAGAAAGCTTGGAGGAAGGCTGCCATGAACAAAAAATGTGGCTGCTGACCACAGTTTGCAAGTGATTAGGGGCAGCCAATATTACCTCATACCCTCCTTCTGTCCCAATTTGGCAAAGAAAGTCTCAATCTTCTGTTGAGCCATTTTTTAGCTGCTTTTAAAATGTTCAAGTTTCTCTCTGCTTTCCCCACATTCCCCCTTGTCCTCAGCTTACTTCAGTTGCTGCAAACTGAGTTCAAAGTGCAAAAATAGTTTGCATTTATTTAACAGCAGTCAGGAAAGGAGAGAAGAGTGTGGAATCTTGCCCTTCCCTAGAGACTCTAACAAAAGCAAACTCCTGAAGCCTCTCTTAACTTGTATGTTCTTCCTAATCAATACTGTTACCATCTTGACCACACTCTGACTTTGACATGTCTTGTTGAAATGTTGGAGGCTACGTTACCAGCATGGTGTAGGGATTTGAGCATTGGACTATGATTCTGGAGACCAGAGTTCAATTCTCCTCTTGGCCATGGAAACCAACTGGGGTGACCTTAGGTGCATCACATAGTCTCAGACCCAGAAAACCCTGTGATAGGGTTGCCTTAGGGTTGCCATAAATTGGAAATGACTTGAAGACTCGCCACCACCAAAACCACCACAACATCTTTTTTTTTTAATTTGTATCCCGCCTCTCCATATGGATCGAGGCGGCAAACAACTTACAAATAGCATGTATCTCTATACATGCCCCCAACAAGCTGGGTACTCATTTTACCGACCTGCGAAATGATGGAAGGCTGAGTCAACCTTGGAGCCCAGCAGGATCAAACTCACAACCTTGTGGTTTGTGGCTTGCAGTACTGGCATTTAACCACTGCGCCACCAGGGCTCCCTTGATGAAGATGGTCTACTACTGAGTTGAAGTTGTATAGAGGATGTATTCTTATTTCTGTGCTAGGCTTTGTTCTTTTTACTTACTGCACTGTTGGATATTTTGTAACATGTTTGTGTATCAATGCAATAGTTATTTGTAGTAATTTATATGGTTTCTGAATGATTACACTAAACTATCCTATCCTATGGAATATGGGATTAGACTCAAAGGAAGAAGGCATGAAAGCTGGGTCAAGGAGCATCAACAATTTAACGTATGCACAGGAAACCATATTACTGGCAGAAAATAGGAAGACTTGGAACAATTGTTGACGTGACAAGGAAGAAAGTACAAAAGGAGGGTTGCATGTGAATATTAAGAAAACAAAAATAATCACCATTATGCTTTTCATAAAATGAGTGATGAAAAGAACACAGAAATAGTTAAAACATTTTCTGTACTTTGCCTCAGTCATTAACCAAAATGGAGACTGTAGTAAAGAAATCAGAAGCAGGATAGCAAGGGCAGCTATAAAAGAACTAGGTAAGATTATCAAGTGTAAAGATTCATCATTGAATATCAAAATCAGAGCAATTCATGCCATAATATTTCTTATTTTTATGTATAGTTATGAAAACTGGATTGTGAAGGTCTGAGGAAGGTTGCTGATGACTGTAGCTAATGATGTCTCATTCATAAGGTAGCTCTAAGGCTACATCTTGGTGGCTAATAACAACAAGCCTTTGCAAACATTATGAGCTTCTTTGAACACAGTTATGGAAAGCTGTATACCTATACCATAAATAGATGATGGGGATGAGGAGACTAAGGATTGTTTGTCTTGCTAGACAGCCTGAGATTCCTTCCCTTTCAAACTTCTTTTGGCTCCTACTACAGCTAATTAGATAATTAGGAATTAGCTTATCAGTTAATACTGATTTCTGATCTATACAAATACAGAAGACTTATTTAAACATGTAACAAAGCAGCAAACCCAGGGAGATTAAACAGTTGTTAATAAAAGGTCTCCTGTGTGACCTATAGAAATGACTGAAACCAGAAGCAGTGAACAAATCAGATTATGTCTTCTGAATTCACAGAACCCTGGAAAGCTAATCTTGTTTTCTGACAAACATTGGCATTTGCCAGGCTAACTAGCAGTGCTCTATCCATCCAAAACCAAACAAAATGAAACAAAACAAAACACTCCCATGGATTCAAAGCAAAGCAATTAAGCAGTAATTATGCAGCTAATTGCAGGTCTTTGTACTGGCGGTTGCACATGTGACTGATGGTGACATTTTATGAAAAGACTAAATGTGCTGTCGTACCAGTGGCCTAATTCTCAGTTCAAAGCCCTGTCAGGTTCATGTCTTCACAAATGCTAGGAAATTGTACAACTCCAGTAAGACTTGCTTCTGAGAAAGCATTCACAGAACTGAACTGCACACTTTTAAATGTTCAAATACAGCTGAATGTACAACTGTATTCTATACTCTACCAGCCCCTCTCCCTTTTTGGAAATACGATTAGATTTCTGCCCTGACCCCGCAATAGGCAGGGGAAATTAATAAACACAAACACTCAGTACAACTTGCTGAGCAAATAATGGGACTGAGAAGAGGAGGATAAGTATAGAATTTAGTACATTGGCCTATAAATTACTCACTCAAAATGACTATTTTCTTCTAGTGGAAGATCTATGCCTTGTTCTTTGAACTTGTATGTTACTGTATGTAGTGAGTTCCCCCATCCCACCCTAGTGAAAGGAGCAAGAGTCCTGTCTGAGTTCATCTTGAAAGCTGAGTTGGCTGAATTTTGGATGCTTTGCTCTAATAGATTTCAAGTACCAGTATATCATCTGGCTTAGCTCATACTCTCCAACTATTTCATTTTGGCAGGGAGGGTAAAATCTTCTATCATCCTACTCTTTCAGCTGCTTTTAAAATATTCCAGTTTCTCTTCTCTTCCTTTGTCTTCAGCTTTGTCTTCAGCTTACTTCCATTGTTGCAAACTGAGTTCAAAGTGGAAAAGAAGCTTGTACTCCATTCACTCAGCAGGAGAGTGGGGAAAGAGAGGAGGGACCACCAGGCTCAGGGAAAAACAAACTGCTGCCACTTTCCTAGCTTGTATGTTCATTGATAACTTTTGCCATCTTTAACAGACTCTGATGTTGCATGGCCACATGTGCCCAGTTTTCATCTGTGGAATGTTGGGCAGAGAGTGTGTTATTTGTATGTATAGTTGTAAATCTTTTTTTTTTTTTTGCCCACCTCTGCCTCTGTTCCCCAAACAGCAGCTTGATCCACATACTTACAAGTGATTGCATGTAACTCCCTGGTGCAAAAGCTTCCTGTGCTGATTTCTGCTGATTGAGGAGCAAGTCTGTGAAAGATGGGACATGGATCTCTTCTGCTTTAATTTGTTCCAATCTACATATACATAGTGATCATGAAAGGAATACCATACCACAAATAAAGTCAAGTTAACATTTATGGAAACAGCAGGTAGAATCATAGAATCATAGAAATGTTGAGTTGGAAGAGACCAGACGGGCCATCCAGTCCAACCCCCTGCCATGCAGGAACACCCTCAAAGCACTCCTGACAGATGGCCATCCAGCCTCTGCTTAAAAACCTCCAAAGAAGGAGACTCCACTACACTCCGAGGCAGCGTATTCCACTTCCGGACAGCCCTGACTGTCAGGAAGTTCTTCCTGAGGTTCCGGTGGAATCTCCTTTCCTGCAGCTTGAATCCATTGCTCCTTGTCCTGGTCTCTGGAGCAGCAGAAAACAAGCCTTCTCCTTCCTCTACATGGTATCCCTTCAAATATTTAAACATAGCTATCATGTCCCCTCTTAACCTAAATTGAGAGAAAACAGTATATATACATGAAAATGGTGAGGACAATCAAAACATTACTTTAACAATATGATTAATGCATGAAAAAAGATGTTATAATGGGGCTATGTCAAGGCAGTGAAAAATAAACAAAAAGATGAACTATAAAAGTTGGTTGCTTTAATTAACCAAGGCATAATAAAAGGGGAATAGAATGCACATTAAATGCTAGCTTGGCCTAGTACCCTGCTCAGTACTATTAAGTTAATCATTCTAAACTACCATCTCTAACTGAAACTTAGCATTCCAGTCATCAAACTACAACCTCAATGATTCAATAGGATGCAGCCACTGCAGTAAAAGTGGAATCAGACCACTGTAATTGGGTGGTGTGAAAGAGCTCCTGGTTTCCTCCAAGATCCCGCCCCAGAAACCACCTGAATGCTGCTCAGATTCTGGTTTTTTTTTTTTTTTTGGCCTCCTTTCTCCTACACACATACCTTAACTCACACACAATTTGCAATTTAAGCCAGCCCCAACAGTTGCAAAATTACTTTAAATGACATGGAGCATGGAAAGGAGACTCCAGGACAGATCTCAAGGAGGGTGGGGTAGAATCATGTAGAAAGAAATGGATCTTCAAGTGCCTGAACCAAAATGCTTAGGACTTTCTTAACTCCCATCAGGTTGATTAAGGCTCAGAGACACATTGGATGGCAATACAGACTGAATTAGTAGGAAGGCCACATTACTGCCCACTCTCACCATCATTACCCTGCCCATAGCAGCCTGCATGAGCTGCAACTGCCAAATATTTTCCTTAGCAGCCGCACAGAGAGTGCACTGCAGTCGTGTAAACGGGATGTGACTCGGGGAAGGCTGACTCTAACCAGCTCTGCCTTCTTAGAAGGAAATCCACACGGTAAGAAACAAAACATTATACAATGTTTTAGTAAAAATGGAAACATCATGAACATTTGAACCATTTTCATCTTTAGTTTCTAGCATCCCTAGCCAAAATAACCAAGGAACCAGGACTAGGAAAGTTCCTTATTTAGAGATCAACATCACTAGTAAGTGCAGCAGCACTGGGCTCAAAGGCCAGGCAGGCTCAGCATAATGCATCTTCATGGGTGCACAAGTTGAATGCGAAATCATTCTGTATCATGAACCCTAATCAGTAACAGGATGAGACCAAGGGAAGTGTGACTGTGGCTAGACCTGCCTTCTCAACAGAAAACTCACACAGTGACAAATAAGACAAATAAGGTAACACTAGAATAAACCTATTGAAATCAATGGGCTGTCTCACTAGCTTCTGTGTGTCTATACTAAACATGATTAAATCTGGATCCAAACCACAAGTCCATTTGTTACCCTGAAACCTGGGGGTGTCCCGTGAGGGTCGCCCGATTACCAATCAAAAGACTGAATTTGGGGGAAATTAGCCTGAGCACTGTTTTGACATGCGAGAGGCAGGGTAACGTAGCGAGATCTTTTAACCCTATGTCTACAGCTTCTGGTCAGAGAGCAAGCCAAATGGTTTACAATAACAAATATAACTTTACTGAACAGCAACAGCAAATAGAGCAAACACACATGCTAACTAGCTACAGGAATAAGAGAAGAGACCTTGAGGGGAAAAGTGGGTGATACAACACCAGATCGCGATGTCCTGCAGAATCTGGAGCGATGAATGATGGGGCTCAGCGTGGTGGCTGAGGGAAAGTCCTGAACTAACTGGCAGCAGGTCTGGATGGCAGTTCAAGAGGAACCAACAAAGTCCCAAAAATGGGGACCTTTTGTAGGGTGAAACATGCCTGTCAGCTATGGCAAACCAAGTAGGGAACAAAAGAGTTTTGGCGCTAGACAAAAGGATCTGGTGAGGTCACTGTCAGCCTGATCGGATTAGCGATGAAGGACAAAAGAGTGGCCGGTGAGTTGACGGCCTTCTCCAAAGGGGTGGTTTGGCGGGAAGCCGCGCCGCTATTGTGGAGTGTGGGTATGGGAGTCCCCTGAAGCTACGTGAGGCTTTGGAAATGCTGGCTTGAATGAGGAATGGAATTTGAACTATTAATCAGCCGCAGCCAGTACGTGCCTGCTTTGGAAACCAACCCAAACACGTGCAGCGGGGCCACCGAGCATGGTCTAGCCAGGGCCGAATTAAGTGATATCGAAGTGATATCTAGGAGCCCCCTTTTGGGGTCCCATAGCCGTCATAACACATTTAGCCCAGAATTGATTTCCCAGCTGGGCCTGGCCCGACACCCCGAATACTCAAAATCAAAAATACCAAGGAAATGGCTCTCTGTTTCAAGCCCAGTGCTCAAACTGTCTATGGAAGTTGAGATCCCATTCAGCTATAGCAGTCAATGGCCAACAAAAGGCATTGCTAGTCCACAAGGTTGCCTGAAGTAGGAAACAACTTGAAGGTACATGACAATGACAAACCCATAGTGCACCCTCTCTCCCTTCCTTTGTGAGCCAAATTTCAGCCTGAAAGAGGAATTCTTCTCTCCTCAGTCTTTAAATAACAGGTAAACAGCTATCTGCATGCACACATAGATACAACCCTGGGGAAATTCTGAAACTAAATTCCGTCAAGGCTGCAACTTTAAAAAGAACCAGTGACCTAAAAAGAAAGAAGCAACGTGAGACTCATATACAGGTGTCTCTTCACTTTTTGACGGCCCACTTTTTCATGATCTGCTCTTTTAACCCTTTTAAATTATAACTGGAACCTATCAATTTAATGTACAATCTGCTTTTCCGAGTATGCATCAAATTAATGGGTTCTGATTATACTGAAATTTGAAAGGGCGGAAAACTATCACAAATAGAAATACTATAAGCACAAATTTAAAAAGCGGGAGAAACCTGTACAGTATTGCGTGGCAGGGATGGAACTACAGTTGGAGGGACTCTGCCTTCCTTTGGGGTGCCAAGCCAAAGTCTGACTGTCTGCCCACTCCCTCCTCTATTGAGTCCTGGATGCACTCCAAGCCTTTCCTTCTGGCTCTAACACTTACTTGACTCTTGGTCGCAGAAAGAAGGTGGCTAAGGAGGTTTCCATAGTTGTTTCATTTTAATCAAAAGAACTCTCCAATTTTGTGACTCCCAAGTTTGGTTTGAGAGTTTTTTCTTTAAAAAAGCAGATTGACTGCATATGGCCATGAGATCCCAGATCAAAGCAGCTGCATTTCACAAGAAGGGCAAAGGACGTAACTCTGTCAGCCCTTCCCATTCATTACAGATTTACTGGTGAGTAAATGTAGGCAATGAGAATTCAGGACCCTTGTGGGTGATCCCCCAATCCCACTTTGATCCAGGGCAACTTCCTCCAGCCAGAGGTCCCTCTGGCTGGCACTTAAGCTCTCCTTGCTACAGAACGGTGGCAAGGAGCATCTGCCCATGGTCCTGGTTGTAAATCCTCCCCAGTATCTATTCCAGGAAATTAACTGGATGTTAAAATATGCATAAAAGAGATACAGTAACCCAATGTTAGGTTCTGCTGTGAAACCTGATAGGCACTAAACACATTCCTGTAAGAACCACATCAGGGTACTGACAGTATGTGTGGGAAGCAGGCTGATATCACCTGATGGACTTTGGTGCTTACCATACTAGTCAGTTCTTTGGGGTTGCCTCTTTTGAAAACTGCTTCATCCATGCTTGCAAAGATAGCTGAATGCTGATGCTACATATCACACCTTCACCACATTTGCACATTAATAACATAACTTCTACTGTTTTCTTTTTCACACTGTGAGTTCTTTTATTTGTCCTCCCTACTGCATCATGATGTATGTCCCTTTAAAATAACAAACCATAATAACACAATTATTACATGACGTCACAATGCTATTACATTACCTTTTAAAAATAATTTAAAACACATTTTTTAAAAAAGTAACACTGGCAGAAGCACTGTGATACTGCAGGAAAGATCATTGGAAAACACCCATGTAGAGTAAAGGTATCAGGATCGCATCATTATTGCACTATAACAGCTAACCATTAATATATTCAAAACCACAAAATATCTAAAAACTGTTTTGAGAGCATAGAAAACATGTAGAGCATAGAAAACAGGCAAGGAAACACAGCTATTCTCTTGGAAAGTTTTGTCCTCCCCGGCCAAGCACCAGAAATGTCTGAGGCTTCCCTGCCAGAGACTTAGGCCCTTTCTGCAACTCACCTATTTTCGGTGCTGGGGTGAGGTGCTTGCGCAAGCAGACTCCGGGGAGAGGCTCTCACTTCCCTGCTTCTTCCACTCCAAATGAGCTTCCTGCTTGTACGAGAGTCCTGCCTCTTCCTTTCACAGTGCAGCCTGGGACCTTCCCAGGCTGCACTGGACAGGAAGTGTGACTGGCCCAGCTCCTGAGGCTCCGCATGCAAGGTAAATGTGCTTGGGGCCCCGGAGCAATGTGCGACTATGCAGCATTTTCGCTTCAAGCTGAAAATGAAAAAATGCATGAGCAGTCCCTACTGGACCCTGGAGCATTGTGCAAATGTGAGTGCATCATGTGGACTACTACTCACATGTGCTCAAGGGGCCCTTTCACATCAAAAATGCCTTGCGAAAAGGGCCTTAGCTCCTTGGGAATCTGCAAGGGAGGGACAACCAGCCCACACCCACACTGTTCTACATTCTCACACTCAAGTGGAATGAGACATTCCCACTCTAGTTGGCTACTGAATCATAGCATGAGAGGGGGTCATTAACAGATTATTTCCAGCATGAAAAAAATTAAATTCCCAAGGACTTGGTAACAGAACATGGTGAGAGTTATAACGCTATGCAATAAACTTGAGGCAAAGGTAGAAGTAATCTACCGCTAGTAGAACATCACTGTGATAAGCATGCTAGCCTCTGAAAATCAAATTGGAAGATTGTGCTTTTTTGTTTTTGTTTTTGCAGTTTTGCAAAATAATTTCTAAAATGTAGTTCAGTAGACAAGATGAAACCTGCTTAGAAATTGCAGTTTCTTAATTTGGAAGTCCTTGTGCTTATTCCTGCCTGAGTGGAAGGAGATTTGAAGCTCTTCAGTGGTGAACCTGATTCTGTATGCAGGTGCTCAGAAGTGTTTTAGCATACATATCTGGTTTCATACACTTTTAGCATACATATCTGGTTTCAACACCAGGCATGTCAGGCTCCTCATCGTCTGGACAAAAGTGCAATGTCAAGAAGCCTCCTTTGGACACCAGAAGGGGATCTGTGCATGATAGACACAACTGGTTAACCAAGGTCTAAAGGATCTGCAGTCCCCAGCCAACCATCTTAAGTGACCCACTTGCTAGTCTAGAAACCCAATTTTAATCAATCTAATTTCCCATTGTTAGGTCACACTTAACCAGTTTGGACCACCCAGCAGTTGCCACAAATCAGCCAAAGGATTGGTCTCAGGCCAAATCCGCTATGCTCAACTGTGTCATTCTCCTGAATTAATTTGCTCTTCAGTTTCTCTCTTCCCTCTATCGCCTATTTCCAACCTTCTCACAGATATAGTGATGAAAAGGGCAGTAACAAGCATTTAAACAAAATAAAGCAAATATGTGGTATTTCACAGAAAAAGGTGATACTTCAGGGAAAGTGGAAAAAAAAACAGGTTTCTGTTAAGGCTTGCCTTATTCTGCTACTCATCATTACTCTCAACTGAAACAAAGCCTGGAAAGGCAAACTCGGGTTAAAACAGATGATCCCATTGGTCATCACTCTCTCCCCCCTCTGCGGCCTCTTCATGCCACCTTAGGTCTCATCCCAGGAGAAAGGAAGGAGAGAGAAAGAGAGAGAGAGAGAGAAGGAGAGATAGCAAATAAAATTCAAATGCTAACAAGAACAAATATTCTGCAATTTCAGGGATCTTTGGGTTTTTATAATTTTAGAGAAGGAAGTGTCATTTGATAAACTATGTAATATTTCCTATAAAAGTGGACTCTGTTTTCCTTGTTCTTTCCTTGCCTTGGTTACAAATTATGCCTTACTCTGGGGCCATTTCTGCTGGCTCCTCCCTAAACTGCAAATCCCAGGATTCCATAGGATGTTGAAAGTGGAATAATAGCGCTATAACAGTCTAGTGTGGAAATGGTCTGGGATTCTGTCAAAATAGCTTGTCTTCCGCAACCTAGGTTGTAACTTAATATATTAAAATTTCTTTTACACTAACTGCCATCGCTGAAAGAAACTACAATGGCTCTATCAGAGCACTGGTCTACAGAAATTATTTAAAAAGAGATCAGACTGAAAAATGGACTGGTATTCTGTTAGTAATCTACACAGCTATAAGCTCAACTTATTCCTATATATGTCTTTGTTGTTGCTGCTGTGGAAGGAATTCCCTATCTTCCTCACACAAAGGCCAAAACACCTGAAAGACTTGTCTTCCTTATGTGGGACTCTTCTCCTTGGCTGTGTCATGACCAGTAGAGTGCCATGGTGGGGAGCACTGATGAAGTATCTGGCTATGTCCACTAGGAACAGGAGGCCAAGGGGAGATGCACTCAAGTTCCAAGTTTTACACCTCCAGAATACAGGAAGAGTGGGAAAAGTGCAGCTACCTAAAGCCCGCAGGTATTCATTTTGTGGCCCAATAAGCCTACCCAAAATCTCTACATTTTTTGGCCAAAAAAAGAAAAAAAGGAAAGAAATATGGTCCCAAACCAGTTTAAATCTGCCTTCAAATGTGGTAGTTTTGTCCCCACAAACCCAGAATACACCACACACACACCAAAATTGACCAAAAATAAAACTGGAAGTGCTGTTATGTCACTTCCAATTGCTTAAGGAACATTGATGCAGCCCCCTTGGAGGATGCAGTGGTGAAAAATGCCACCCTCCACTCCTCCACAGTTGTCCACCCCCACAATCTTAACCAAGGCTGTCTTCCTTGTTTGACTGTAACGTGTAGCAGACAACGATGCAAAGTATGGTTAGTAAACAGAAACTATTTACCATATGATAGAGATACAGCATAACAAAGGAGGATGCATTTTCATATAAATTTAATTTAATTTTAAATTTAATAATTTTCTTAGTCCATTACTAACTTTCTACTACTTTAGAAATGTAACCAAATACACCAACCGTCTTTTCCCTCTGCCGTTCCCTTATCTTCCTAAACCTTATTTAATGGGTTTAAATACATGCCACTGTTGATCACCAAGTTTTAAGGAATGATCAGTGCATCACATTTTATTCATCTTGTTCAAAACGGTACTTGTCCAGACAGAAGTTTAGTAAAGTAATGGTTTAAGTTCAGAGTTTATATCAATACAATAAACAAAGAAAGGCCTCCAAATTTCTTTAAATAGATATTTAATTTTTCCTATTGCTGATTCAACTATATGTGTTAACTTTTCTGATAGTGCTATGGAACATGTTCTGTCTAGCCAATTTGTATAGAGAGACTTTTCAAAGTTTCCCATGATTTCGTTAATTCCAATCTTGCAGTTCATAATAAAAAAGCCATGAAGTCTTTGACAATTTTTCACTTTCACTTTCAAATTTCAAAAGTATTGGTTTTGCTGCTGATCCGTGGAAAGGCTCCAGGAAAGACCAACAGCTGATAGCTCACAAACCAGTACTTTGACCGGCACTGCTCTAGAGTGTATTGTTTGACCTAACAGTTGGCTTATCCAATTTAGTACAGTCATCTCTCCACATTTGCCAGGGTTAGGGACATAGGACACCCATGAAAGTGGAAAAACTATGAATAACTCTAGGCCCTCCCAAACCATATTTAACACACAAAAAAGGATTATTACCATATTGAACTCGCCGTGGATTCTTTTGAGGCATCAGGGTTCCTTCACAAGGCAGAAGTGGGTGGGCTTACTGCCTCTTCTGCTGCTGCCCCCGACCATTTTTAATAAGGACTTAGCAAGTATCGTTCACACTTTCTCAGTCTCATGAGGCTTGCAGTCCCTATTAAAAATGGCACAGGGAGGCAGCAGAGGTGACAGCAAATAATCCATGAATAATCAAATCCGCAAAAGTGAAACCTGGAAATATGGAGGGCTGGCTGTATTTGGAGACAGATTAGGTTAGCTACATGTGTTGTCAATCACCTATTTTACTAAAACCTTTCCAACATAGCTGATACCCAAAATTGGGAAGGTTGTATCTTAACCAAATAGTAGTGACATGCATGGACAACTTGTAATGAACTTTATTTAGCCTGGGCAGATACACATTTATAAGGTGTTGCTGTCTAAATTGTATCTCACTGTCGTCTTATATTTCTTTTCCTAATTATTTTAATTTTTTTTTTTACACACATAGCATAAAGCAAGCTAAACTTAAATAAGAAATCACATCAGTCATTTCTCCTCAGTCTCTTGCTGACTTCCACCTCACAGTTCCTGTTATAACTGTCACATCTATTCTTTATATATTTATTATTATTTATCATAATCAAACTCTAACTGAACCTTAACAAACATACATAAATATACTTAATTAGCTTACTAATTTTTATATATAAAATCAGAAATCAATTATGATCTCAACATATTATGAGAAAATTATTGGTCACCAATCCATGGAACCAGTTATTGCTACTTCTCCCCAAATAGTCATTCAATCCTCCCTTCTTTTATTAGACAAGTAAATTTGTTCATCTGGGCCTATTAATTTTAACAACCAATTGTGTATTTGTTTTTTGGTAGCGAGTAGCTTTTGGCCATTTCTGCACAAAAGGGCAGAAGCGGTTTACCGCATGTCAAGAGCAGAGTTTTTTCATTCCGATTCAAAAACTGTGCTGTCTGCGCGCTCCCATTTACATCATACTTCCTTGGAGAAAAGTGGTTGCTGCATCTGCAACAGCAACTCCTTGGTCACTCCCACCCCCCTTTCATCGCATTGAACCATGCTAGGAACTGAAAACATGCAGAACCATGAGAGAAACTACGAAGCCAAACCGGTTCAATGTGCAGATGGGAGAGTGAGAATTCAAGGCAACTCTGGTGTATTGACCTCGCGCATAAATGGCTTTTGTTTCCATTTTGGGAAAGTAGTATCCTTGCTGTAGCTGTCATGTGGAATATTATCTTCCTTGCCTCTTCTCTCTAATTTATCATATATTATCCCTAAAAAGTATGTTTCAGGGGTCTTCTCTGTCTGAATTTTGAGGATTTTTTCAATCTATTGATATATTGATTGACCCACTGAGTCAATTCTGTTTGGTGTCCAATATTTTGTGACCATTTTATCACTGCATCTTCAACAATTCCTTCCTCCATTTCCCATTTTAGTAGTATTTTGCAGATTTTTGATAAAACTTTCTTATTAGCGGTAGGTATTATCATTTCTAATTCTGTATTTTTTTCCCTTATACATCATTTAATTGTAAGTCTGTTTTCCATGTTTCCTTTAATTGCTTATATAAAAGACAGTGACAACTTATTCCCTCTTCCTTTAACTCTTTTTGAGTTTTGGTCCTGTAATCTTCTCCCTGGAACATCAACAATTCCTTATGGGTAATCCATTTGTCTTTCAAGGTGTTTTCCCTTTTAAAAAAAGTTTTATAAAAAGCTTCATGGGGTGAGATCCACTGGGCTGTTTTAGGACAACATCTGAGTTTATAGGTTTTTCCAATTTTTTAGTAGTTATTTCCTAACGTAATTGTTATTCAAATCACCATTTACTGTTTCTTTGTCATACCAAAATTAAGCGTGCCAACCAAATCAAAGATCTTCTACTTCAAATGCAAGCAATTGTTTATTATTTAGATTCACCCAGTCTTTTATCTAAATAGTTCACTTGATAATAAATGTTAAAGTTTGGTAGGCCAAGACCACCTCTTTCCTGTGAATCTTTTTTATCTTTTTTTATATAATTTTTTTTATATATTTTATAACATAGAGAGAAAACATTACAATACATATAATAACTAAGACAAAAACTAACAATACTAATACTAAAAAAACCCTAGTACTTAATTCAGCATAACTTACCATAACTTGACAACAAATAACTAAAAAAAATTTGGCTCCTGAGCCATTGCAGACAGCCCATATTATTTAAAAAGTAACACCTAAGTATGAAATCATTTTTATACCACAGCTATTAGTTGCTACTAATCATTTATCATTATAATATTTGCTTACTTATCTTATTTACTTAATTGGTTTTCCAAGTGAAATCACTATTAACCTATTCCATACTCTATACAAATTCTATTAATATAATGCTATTTATTTATTTATTATATTTATGGGCCACCTTTCTTCCAAGATTGGGACCCAAGGTGGCTTCCATCAATAAATGTCTGTTAAAAACAATTAATAAAATTAAACATGTTAAAAACATTTAAAACTACTAAAAACATTTAAAACAGCTAAAAACATTAAAAGGATATAGAACTTGAAAGCAATGCTAATTAATAAGCTACCCAGCCAAAGGAAACACTTGTTTGAAGAGAAAGGTTTTTGCCTGTCGGCGAAAGGAGAGCAGGGAAGGGGCATGCCTAGCCTTCTGTGGAAGAGAGTTCCACAGGGTGGGAGCAGCCACTGAGAAGGCTCTCCTTTGTTTCCTCACTAGGCGAGCCTGGGATGGTGATGAGACAGAGAGAAAGCCTTCCTCAGCAGATCCTAAAATTCTAGCTGGCTTGTACAAGGAGATACGGTCATTCAAATAGTCTGGATCTAAGCTGTTTAGGGCTTTATAGGTCATAACCAGCACCTTGAATTGTGCCCAAAAACAAACAAGTAGCCAGTGGAGCTGTTTTAACAAGGGAGTTATGTGCTCCCTGTAACTGGCCCCAGTCAGCATTCTTGCTACCGCATTTTGAACCCGCTGAAGTTTTTGAACTGTTTCCAAAGGCAGTCCCATGTAGAGCGCTTTACAGTAGTCCAACTGAGATGTAATCAAGGTGTGTGTCACTGAAGCCACATCTGACAACTCAAGGAACAGCTGCAGCTGGTGCACAAGTTTTAACTGTGCAAATGCACTCCTGGCCACTGCTGAAACCAGAGCATCCAGGCTCAGAGTTGAATTCAAGAGAACACCCTGGCTGCAAGACTGTGATTTCAGGGGGAGTGTAACCCCATCCAGCACAGGCAAAATCCCTGTTCCCTGATCTGCCTTTTAACTGACCGGCAGCACTTGTCTTGTCTAGATTAAGTTTCAATTTCTTTGCCCTCATCCAGTCCATTACTGACAGCAGACATTAGTTCAGGACCAAAACAGCTTCTTTGGAATCAGATGGAATGGAGAAATACAGTTGGATGTCATCAGCATATTGATGACACTGAACTCCAAAACTCCAGATGATCTCTCCCAGCGGTCTCATGTAGATGTTAAACAGCATGGGGGACAAGACAGCCCAATGGCCAGGGAGTCGAACAGGAGTCCCCCAGCACCAGCTTCTAAGTTCTCCTTGCCAGGAATGACTGGAACCACTGCATAACAGTGCCCCCAAGTCCCATCCCAGAGAGTCAGCCCAGGATACCATGGTCAATGGTATCAAAAGCTGCTGAGAGGTCCAGCAGAACCAACAGGGTCACACTCCCTGTCTAGTTCCCAGCTTAGGTCATCCACCAAGGTGACCAAAGCTGTTTCTGTCCCATAACCAGGCCTGAAACCAGATTGAAATGGGTCTAATCCATTTCATCCAGAAACCCTTGGAAGTGGGAGGCCAGCACGCTCTCCAGAACCTTGCCTAAGAAAGGGATATTGGAGACTGGCCGATAATTATTCAGGAGAGTGGGATCCAGGGGGAGCTTTTCTAATAGTGGCCTCACTACAGCCTCTTTTAAACATGCTGGGAATTTACTTTGCTGCAGTGAGACATTCACCACTCCCCTTACCCAATCAGCCAGTCCCCCTTTGGCTGCTTTCAGAAGCCAGGAGGCACAAGAGTCTGTGAGGAAAGGTTGAACAGAACCTGAGTCCAAAGAAAAAATACATGATGTACCTTTAAAGTTTGCACCTGGAAAGACAGAGGATGATGCAATTCTATGTAACACCTGCATGAGTTAATTGGGTTGTGTAACCAAGGTTACATCATGCCTCTAGCAGGTATGCCAGAGTTGCATCAGAGATGCCTGTATATAAGTGTGTGAGTTCTAGCCCACTGAGCCCTCTTGATGTCTGGAGAGCAGCTAGAGGCTATGTCAGCTTGCTGTTGAATGCTGAAAACTTGTATATACTGTATGTATTGGAACTCAAGAGTAAAAACCTCATGTTGGAAGATAACACTTGTGTGGGAGTATTTTTCTTGGCTTCAGGGTTTTGCTGCTAATGTTAACACTCTGCTGAGATGCTTCTAGCTGTGTGAGTAAACTCTGCTGTTTGGTATTTTTTAAACACTTGACTCTGGTGAAGCTGTCTTTTTGCCAGAGCTCAGTGCTGGAGGGAAGTGCTACTGAGAGTTTTGTGTAGGGCCCATCTTCCACCATCCCTCTGTCAGGGTCCAGTATACGAGTGGTGGCTCTCACCTTTCTGAGGATCCTGTCCACATCCTCAGGCTGCACAAAGGGAAACAAATCCATTAATACAGGACAAGTGGGTGCCAAGATTACATCTACTGAAGCTGTCTCAACTACAGCATCCAAGTCAGAGCAAATCTGGGTAATTTTGTCTGCAAAGTGTCTTGCAAATTCATCACAGTGGGCTGTAGAGGGGTCATCATCTCCTTCTTGTGAGCCAGAATGTAAAAGGCCCCTGACCACTCAAAACAGTTCCACTGGGTGGCAGTATGAAGTATAATTTCTTTGCTGCCATAATTGCCACAGCATAGGCTTTCCAATAAGACCTAATCTGCGTTTGATCAGGCTCACTCTGAGTCTCCTGCCAATATCACTCTAGTCTCCATCCCATTCATTTCATCATCATCAGCTCTCCAGTAAACCAGGGAAATTGACTGACACTACTTTGTAGGAGGGGATGCTTAGGAGCAATGATGTACACTGCCCTGCCCATTTCTCTGTTCCAGAGATCAGCCAGGGTTTTGACAGGATCACCTGCTGAGGCAACAGGAAACTCCCCAAGAGCCATCAGGAATCCACCAGGATCCGTAAGTCTCCTGGGGTGGACCATCTTACTTTATATTACTTTATATCTTCTGCTCAGAAAGTTACCAACTTCCATTTGTGAAATTTGCAGATGCATTTTCATGAAATCCCTTTATACTGATTTGTTTTGTTTTACATAGAATAACATTCAACTTTATTTGGCTTACAGTCTTGATTTGGGGGGATATCATTTTTATTTGTAATCTGGTATGAAACATTTGTTATATATAATTACAATATCTAATAAGTTTTACTAGGTCAATATTTAAGAATGTACAGATGTATTATCCAATGCTAACAACCCCTGAAGAAGGCCACACAAATATTTCCCAGTTGAAATGTACATGACCTTTATTAAAAAATAAAATAAAGCCCATATAAACTCACACAGAGTACAAAGGCAGGAGATAAATTGTAATATTTTGTTACGGGTCCTCACTTACAATAATAATGATCACAAGCAGAAACCATATATCCTGACTAGTTTTCTAGCAGTCAAGGCCTTTGCTTAGTTTAGATAAACTGTGTTCTCCTGAAGGAAGACTTAGATGTCAAAGAGTGAAATGTGTCCACAATTCCTATGAGAAGGATTCCCTTGGCCTACCCTATCCTCACAGATACTCCCTCAAGGATGAGGAAATACTCTTAATTCCAGCTCCCCAGTGATGTGACACTGACACTCTGTGACAGCAGTGGGGAAAGTGATGCTCATCACCACAAGCAGTCCCCAGGGCTCCCATTTAAAGAAAAAGAAATTAATTGAACAATAATTTCCCTAAGAGTTGGGAAGCATTTTTGGCCATTTTAGACCTAGGAAAGGCCTTTTTTCCATTAGGGAGTGACCTGGAAATTACCTTTTTAATCATTTCCTCTTGGAAAAAAGACCTTTCTTGGAGCTGGCCAGGCCAAGAGAGGGACATGTTTTTCAGGGGTTTGGCAAAAGATGTGACCTAAGATCCCTTGGGGGCCATTGTGGCCCAGAAACCTTTGAGAATTGTCCACCCTGCTGTATAATTAGTGTGTGTGCTCCTGAATAATGTCAACTTTTTGATGATACATATGTAAATACCACTATTCTAAACAGAACACAATGGCAGCTGTATTTAAATAGCCCGGCAAAACAAGACCGTGCTCATTGATGTCCTGCTCTTAAATTTGTAACTGTGTGAAGTGGTCCCATGTTCAGTAACTCTTTGAACTGCTTCCCTGGAAAGTATAACAGACCTCTGCTTAATCATTTTACTCCCCCTCCCTCCACAATCCAGTGGGATTTTCCTTTGCCATGCCTCATTAAAAAATAGCTTGCTGATAATAATGATTCTTTTTAAGAATTAGAGACTTAATCTTCATTGTACATTTGACCACCACTCTCCGATTAACCACCACTCTTCGAGTCTTCATCTCTCCTGTTATCTCCAATGCATATGCATTCATAATCAGCTTCGGCTGATACGCCAGCTGCGCCCCTTCCTGGACCTGGAACACCTAAAAACAGTGGTACATGCGCTGGTAACTTCACAGATTGACTTCTGCAATGCGCTCTACATAGGGCTACCCATGTGCTTAGTCCGGAAACTTCAATTAGTTCAGAATATGGCAGCCAGGTTGGTCACCGGAACATCTAAAACTGATCACATAATACCAATTCTGAAGTCTTTACACTGGCTGCCTATTAGTTTCTGGGCACAGTACAAGGTGTTGGTTCTTACCTTTAAAGCCCTCCATGGAATACAAAAATATAGGATGGGGGACATGTGACTGGATAGCAGTACGTGTGAAAGGGATCTAGGAGTCTTCATAGACCACAAGCTGAACATGAGTCAGGAGTGTGATGTGGCAGCCAAGAAAGCCAATGCAATTCTTGGCTGCATCAATAAGAGTATGGTGTCTAGATCGAGGGAGGTACTGGTACCACTCCACTCTGCTTTGGTTAGACCCCATCTTGAATACTGTGTCCAGTTCTGGGCACCCCAATTCAAGAAGGATATTGACAAGCTGGAGCAAGTCCAGAGGAGGGCGACCAAAATGGTGAGAGGCCTGGAAGCCATGCCCTATGAGGATAGACTTAGAGAGCTGGGTATGTTTAGTCTGCAGAAGAGAAGGTTAAGAGGGGACATGACAGCCATGTTTAAATATTTGAAGGGATGCCACATAGAGGAAGGAGAGGGCTTGTTTTCTGCTGCTCCAGAGACCAGGACAAGGAGCAATGGATTCAAGCTGCAGGAAAGGAGATTCCACCGGAACCTCAGGAAGAACTTCCTGACAGTCAGGGCTGTCTGGCAGTGGAATGTGCTGCCTCGGAGTGTAGTGGAGTCTCTTTCCTTGGAGGTTTTTAAGCAGAGGCTTGATGGCCATCTGTCGGGATTGCTGTGAGGGTGTTCCTGCATGGCAGGGGGTTGGACTGGATGGCCCCTGTGGTCTCTTCCAACTCTAGATTTTTATGATTCTATGAATAATTGTCCCCAGTTGCACTCAGGCATACCCTAGGGCTTGAGAGGCATTTTTGGGGGTCCATTCTGGGCCATTTTAGGCCTAGGAGAGGCCTTTTTTCCTCATCAGATAGTGAGCTGGAAATTGCCTTCAAGATCACTTCCTGTTTTAAAAAAAGGGGCATTTTGGAGGTGACATGGCCAAGAGAGGGACATTTGTTTCAGGGCTTTGGCAAAGGGTGTGGCCCTCTAAGGTTCCTTGGGGGCCAATGTTGCCCACAAACCCCTAAGAATTACCCACCTGATATATAGATATAAACATATAGTGTATGTGTTCCTAAACAATTTTCACTTTTTGTTGCATCATCTATGAGTGTACAATTTCTTAGTCCTTTTCCAATTATGATGAAGCATTATTTTAAAATGACAGAACTAACTTACCCCAGTTTCACTTGTTTCCTCCTTTTATATTTCAGTACAACGTGCAAGTATTTTTTGTCAGTTTCTCGTATGGGAATACCCATAATTTCAATTTGTGCCAGGGACTGTTTACTAAGAAAAGCAGCGCGGAGGTTCTCCCAAATGGCATTGATCAGGTAGCAATAACTCGGACTAAGAGATAGGAACAAAACACAAGGTCCTCTTAATTCGCATCTGACTTTTCAGAAACACTTTAACTGCTAAACAAGAGACTCCAGATTATTTTAAGTATTATCCTACTAAATGCTGCTAACTAAGATAGTTGTGTAGAGCCTGTTCACCACCTTCTAGAAATACTGACTCCTCTTTCCTGTCACTCACTCACTCTGGTAAAACGCTTACAAGATGATCATGTGAGAGCTGCGTATTTGCAGATCATCTGCTGGATTTACAGTATGCTGAACTGCTTTCAAAAGAAAGAAAGAAAGAAGAAATCTTTGGCCACACCTTGCTGAGACTGTCTGCTGAACTTCCTTTTATTTGAACAAGCATATTACAGAGCTTGAGGACTACTGTTGAACTTTATTTTTTCTTTACCCTGTGTTTTTGCTCTAGCTCTGCATTAAGCTATATTCTTCTACATGATTTTCTTCCTTTTCTTCCATCTTTAGGTTTCTTCTCTTAAAGAGATGACTAAGTGGAATGGGAGGGGTGCTGATCTTTTAACCTTTGTGGCTGAATTACCACATAATACTTAACCTGATGGTTAACATTCTAACAACATATAGATCCAAAGATTTTGCTCTTATGGCAGTAGGACTGAAGGACACATTAGGAGATTTTATAGTTGTTTCACATTCACTTAATTATATTTTGTATTTTTTTTCTTTAATATGTTGTATTTCTTTATTTAACATTTACTTATCTTTGAGTCACAATGTAATGGATTCAGTTGCTGTGCTCTAGCCATTATTATTACGTTTATTTTAAAAGCATTATATTTTAAATTGTTCTCATGGTTATGGACTCCTATTGCTTTTCACCATCTGGTGTGTCATTTCAATAAATGCAAAATTTGCTTTATTTTTTGGTGTAATTCTGGGCCAAAATGGAAGAACGGTGATAAAGAAGCCATTTTCTGGTACAGCAGACGGTACCTCCTATCTTGGCCTCCCCCTCTTTGTATCAAGCAAGCTCCCAGTTCTAACGTATGTGCATGATGTGTTGTCATCTCTCTTAACCACAGAGACTTGAGGTATGTTACTCAGATTTAGCTCCTTATGTAGTAAAACTATCTTCCATTTTAATTACAGACTTAATGGAGAACATTTCAAACAGTATTTTTCCAAAAAAAAAAAAGAGTCTTATACGCCAGCAAATACAGTACATTACAATGTGGTCAAATACACAACATGTAGAAATATACAGAAGATCTTAAAGTTTTTTTTCCCTCTAAGGGTGGTCAACTGACAAAGTCAATGAAGGCAGCTGACCAAGTGAAGTTGAGATCCGGGATGAAAATAGTATTCTTTCTATAGAAGTACCTAGGTTTGTAAGAAAAAATACTTGCTTTATACCCAAACTGGCATCCCTTCAGAAGGTAAATAAAGCTGTATATAAATAAAGCTCAGGATTAACAAAAGCGTCAGTAGTGCAGACTGTGCATAGTGCAGGCTGAATGAAATGGCTGCTTCAAGATTCCCCAAGAAGTATGGGTAACATCAGTGAGATGGAAGGGAACAGTGAAGACCTATCAGCACAGAATTAAATTATATTCACTCCTATATTCTTCAATTGGCTGTGGGTGGTTTTACAACTAGTTTTAATAAGCTGAGAAATTCCACCTATACCTGGGATAAGAGAGATAATTAACAATGAGCACTCTTCTTGATGTGTTTTGCTATTAATGAGGACAATCAACTTTGAAGGTTTTTATAAACTATTACCTTATCCTCCCTTGAGAAAAGTGTTACCCTGTTTTCTGGGGGTCCCATGAGGGACACCTAAATGCGCTCCAAATATTATAAAGTTGGGAATTAGCGAGAGCACAAGCTAGCACTATGAGAGGCAAGGCAATGCAGTGAGATCTTTTACCCAATGTCTACGGGGTCAGGCAGAGTCAATGAGCAAACAGATGTAGCAAATAAATGGTTTTCTTTATTAATGTAAAATACAGTCGAACATGTATGCAACACGCTCACAAAAGCCTATAGAAATAAAGGTAGGTGTTGGATAGAGGGTTTTAAGAGGAGGTTTTGCATGGGAGATACTATACCTGTCCTGAAGCCCGAGTAGTCTGAAGAGAAGTCAGTGGCAGTGGAAATTCTCAGCACGTGGAGCTGAGGGGAAGGCTCGTTGGACAGAGCGACAGCAAGGCGGGATGAAATTCAAAGCGATCCGAAGAGGAGCTCAAAACCAGGGGATCATAGGGGAAAATGTGCCAGTAGGCTAGTCCGTTCCCGGGGAATACAATGGGTTTTGGGCCGGAGACAAAGCCTCCGAAAGGTCAGTATTTTACATGATTGAGTTATGACAGCGTTGTTAATAGTAGACTGTATGCAAAAGCAGAGTGCTTGACAGTTGAGTATTCGGCTAGTCAAGCTGCCTGCTCAGGGCAGGGAGTCTTTTGTAAACAGCGTGCATACATAATATGATCTTAAAGAGTACTTGTCTGGAGGTCTCCTAAAACTGCGGTCCGGCTATTACTGGCCTGCTTGGATCGGTTTTGAATGGTTCAGCTACTTTTGGCCGTGCCTGTGCGCGAGGTTGTCCGGGGGCCTCACAAGCACATGGAGAGGAATGGGTAAAGAAGGCCAAATTATTGGTATCAAATGATATCTAATATATCACAAGTCCGGACTAGAAACCATGGTAACAAAAGCCTTTACAGACTAAAAACTGCAAAAGATACAATTTACCTATTTGTATATTATTTTCATACCCTTGTAAGTAACAGGCTGTATTTGTAGAAATGATTGTGTTGTGGATTTAGCACACTATTTTTAGGCTCAGCGATAATACGGCCCTCCACATATACAATGAACGGCACCACAGCAGTATTATAATTTTGGTAGGAAAAAAGGCCACAACTTTATTGATTACAGTTAAAGAGGCTTGATTGACCAAGTATCGGTTGACTGGTTCACTGGCCAAAGACAAACCAAATGGCCTAGACTGGGTATCTCCAAAATGAAAACCAAAGAAATCGACGTGGGCAGAAACCAATACGTTGTTGCACTGAAGTCACTTGTTCTTTGTCATAACTTGGATAACTTCATGTGGTATGAAGCCAAACCTAGTACTGGAAGGAATGGCTGTCATGCCCTGCTTTCAGAACATGGACTCTGACTCAAAGTCTGAAACAAGGGACATGCCAGAGGCTGAAACAATGGGCATGCCAGGACCTGCTGTACAGAAAAAGATTACAGTGGTTTTTTTATTACACCATCACAAACAGAACAGGGGGCAGTGCCAGCTCCAGCAGAGCGTCCTGCCCGTCCAGACACAGAAGAGCACTTACCTGTATCCATCTTTGCAGAGCGCAGAGAGCAAAGAGAAGGCCAGTGTTACTCTCTCAGATTTTAGAACCAGCAATGATTAATCAAGCAACAGCTGTGCTAGGATTCAGACGTAGACCTATATAGCTACCACCCTTCCCCTTGAAGAGTTGTCAGAGCTTATCTGATCTTCTACCCTGCCAGATATCTTGCTGAGCTCTGGAATACTCTGACTTTGGACTCTCTCTTGCCTTGGAATTCTGTTGAACTTCATTTAGGATTCTGTGCTTACTGCCTGGAAGTAAGTAATGAGCTGGTCTATTCAGTTTGCTTTGTTTATCAGCTGTGCCACCTGGACTGAGATAGGACAATGGCCCTTTATTCTCCACTGAGGGGTCCCCTTAAAGGACCTTGGGGTGCAGGCATATGGTGTCTGTCTTAGTTCAGGAGCCAAGGATCAGTATCACTCCCAGATGGTGGGAACCACACAGTGGTAAGACCCCCTCAGCCTTCAGGTGTCTTCCTCACTAGTCAGGCTGGGGTGGGGATTGGCTTATTGGATGATAGAGAGATTGTCTGGTACCAGGATCTATGCCTTCTGCCATACCTACACTACTCAGTTGTATCCAGTGAAGTTGTGGTAATTTTCTCTTAACCATGATTGTGTGCATGTTCTGGTTCCCCATCATGGCCAGGATGGCATTTCAATGCCAGGTCTGCAATCCTTTTCTGAAAAAAGAAGATTCACTGGCTCCTGTGATCTTTCAAGCTTTGTGGCAAAATTGCCACATATGTTGTATCTGGCTTTTACAATCTAGTAATATTTATCCAAAGATTTTGCTCTTAAGGTAATAGTGCTGGAGGATGTGTTAGAATATTTTATAGCTGCTTTGCACTTTCTTATTTATGCTTTATATTATTCTCTTTGTTTAATATAACATACTTCATTTATCATTTTATATCTGCGTATATTCTAGTCACATTATAAATACTTCAGGTGTATGCTCTGATTATTATTATGATTATTATTACTACTATCATTATTTTTAATGAATTACAGTTTGTACATTCACTGTTTTTTTATGAATATCTATTGCTTTTCACCATCTGCTGTGTCATTTCAATATATTTAAAATGTGCTCTATTTTTGGTGAAGTTCAGGCTTTAATAGTTACCCTCCAGAAGTTTGCTGGGAGAAAATAAAATAATGGTTAAAAAAGAACTCATTTTTCAGTTCAAGAGGTGACATTTCCTACTTCTTCTCTCACCTGTGAATCAAGCAAAGTCCTGTATCTCACGCATGTGGATGATAGAGGTGTCCAGTTTCTCTACCTGGCAAGCCTGAGACATATCCTACTCAGATTTGGCTCTTTCTGTAGTAAGGAGCACCTTGATTAATATTACATTTGAAAACTGAGCCTCTGGGAACTTCTGGCCCGGCGGCGAAGCTGATGGCAGCTTAGAGAGATTGCTGTCTCTAAGCTGTAGCCGCAAGCGGCTAATTCAGGTGCGATTTTTAAAAACCAAGTAAACCTGAAGATCCGTAACAGGGTCTTCAGTGTCCTCCGATTGCCTGAACGAGTGCTCCCCTGGTAAAGGGAGCCCAGAGGGGGTTCATCGGGGACCTGGATCCACTACCTTGCTAGCCAGAGGTGTTTACCACTGGTATGGCGACGGGATGGTCGCGTGAGGTCGGAGAACCACCATGGCTGCTCGATTTGTGCTGAGGAAGGCAACTTCTTAAAAGCAACGCCTGGACCTTTTTAAAGAACTTAGTAAGTAATTAAGAAGAAGACTGCTCATGTTTTATAATCTGGATTGCCAAATACCTGAAAATCGAGGGAAAATTCCAATTTTTGAACTGAGTACCCCATGGTAAAAGCGAAGAGGACAGTGGGAAGCTTTCCATAAACCATAAACCATTTCTTTTTGGATTATATGCCAGGAAAATCCCAGGATTTAAAGTTCTAAAAGACTTATTTACGAAAAGCTACAACCTTTCTTTTTTTAATGTAAATCCCGGACTATAGTGGCTTAATGGTTCTATTTTACCTCTGGGTTTTTTTTCTTTTTGAAGACTAAGCAGATCGGTTGCTACCGGAGGAGTTGCTGTAATCTTGCCCCCCTTTGTTTTGCTTTATTGCCCCTTTGTCTTGCTTTATTACAGCGGGGTCAGAGGAGCTGACAGTTTGGATATACATTTGGATAAACATTTGGAACCTGACTGATTGTCTTAAAATTGGCTCTTTTGATTATTTCTTTTTGGATTGACTTTTTTCACTATACTGAATTTTTCTTTTCTTTTCTAACAATCTGGACAAGGATACAAATAAAAGAGACTATAAATAGACATTAAGAAATAAACTGGACTGGGCAATTGATAAGATCCTAGAAACGAAGAAGTGAAAAAGGGACCATATTTGTTGTGAGCTAAAAATGTGACACTTACCCCTTGACAGTTAAAGACTGTGCTTTGAGAAGAATCCAGAATTTAGCAGAACTTCGTATATAGGACTATTAATAAAAACAGGGTGAATACTATAGAAAAGTCAAGGGGGGAAGACAGAAGACACAACCAGAAGAGAAAGAGAAAGGAAGTGAACATCAATATTGAGATAGATTCCAGATTGTCTACAAAATAGTAACTGATAGAATTTAAATAGTTAAATAACCTGTAGAATATAAAGGAGTAATGTATGCATATTGATTATATAAGTTAACTGTACCTGTTTTTGAATTTATTGGAGGAAGTTGCAATTTAATCATATTTAATCACATTGGGTCAACCAGATTATTGAATTAAAAAGGGGAAGAGTTGGTTTTGTTAGATAAGATATAAGGTATAAGTATCATAAGCCATAAGGTGTAATTATCTTTTAGTTAAAAATCGTATTGTGAAGAGATAAGTTTCTTTTTATATTATTAGTTAAAAACATTATAGATACTTTAATTTAAACATTATAAATACCTTAAGTTTACATATTGTGTACTTAAAAGTTGGATAAAATGAATAAGAACTGTGAAAATTGATCAAAACATCGTGGTTAAGTTGAAAAAGCTGACTTAGGACTGAGAAGTGCTTTGGAAAAGTAAAGCTTGCTAAATTGTCAGGAGACTCTAAGCTAACTACAGTGTCCTTGAGCAGGAGAGACATTGATAACAGTTTCACACAGCTGGTCTGAACCGTAAACAAAGACTTTACCAAGTCTGAGCTATAAAACAGACCTAAAAGATCATTGTTGTTTAACAGCTCCATCTTGTGATGTTGGGATATTGCAAGTTCCAGAATTTCAGTCTGTTAATTCAAATACTCTTAACCTAATTGAAAATGGCTACAGGTACCAGAGGAGTGCAAACTAAGAAGACTGTGCAAACAACTATACAGACTGCTAGAAGATCCTCACTGGATATACCCCAATTTCATCAGATACAAATCTGATTCTGGAGGAATTGCGGAAATCCAGAAATGAAATGAGGCAAGAAATAAGGCAGAACATTAAGGAAGCAAGAGCAGAAATAAAAGTGGACATTAAAAGAGAGACAGAAGGTTTAAGTAAGAAGATGGATCAGATGGCTAAAGAAATAGTCACAATTAAAAAAGATGTGTCAACATTAGAAGAAAAAACTAAGCAGATGGAAGAAAGAACACGTCAGATAAAAGAACAGCAAGGGATTGAAGAAATGAAGTTGAATAGGATTGACACAAGGTATAGAGAACACTGCCTGAAACTTAAAAGGTGTACTGGACCAGTTAAGTCAAGAGAACATATATGAAGAAATAGTACACGCTTTTAAGACTTATACCCAATTGCCAGAAGAAAGACTCCATACCAGCATTGAGAGAATCTTTAGAATTAATTCCAGAATAGCGAAAGAACAAGGTCAACCACGAGATATAGTGGTATGTTTTACAAATTTGAGATCCAAAGATATAATCCTACAGAAGAGCTACCAAGAAAAATTTTATATTGACACATACGAGATAAGAATCTATAAAGACATACCAGCCCAGGTATTAAAAAAAAGACAAGAATATCGTTTTCTGACACAAATATTATTGAGACACAATATAAACTACACATGGCTCAAAACTGAGGGTTTGGTTTTTGATTACAGACAAAAAAGATATAGAATACAAAATATGGAGAAAGCTAAAGAAATTTCAGAAAGAATGATAAGAGAACTGGACAAAGTGGACACACAGGAAAAAGGGAAATTTTTGCAAACCCCTAGAGAAAGAGGAAACCAGGAAGAAGGGGAAGAATTGTCAGGAGCAGAAGGACGAGACTATAGACCAATAGAAGTAGAATCACAGGAAGAGATTTAGCAGCTGGAAAGAATTCAGGACAAAAAGGAAGGAGAATACCAACAAGAAAGTGTGTCATGAGCCAGGCTGATCATGCTGCCGATTCAGACAGGGACTCTGAGTTAGACTTGGACTTCCAGCCGGGGGAGGATCCCTTGGAGGGAGAGGGGGCTCCTTCAGAGTCAAGGGAGGGGCCTGCCAGCGACCCCACAGCTGTCCCGGGGCTGGATCCCGAGCCAGTACCTGCAGCAAATGAGACCAGTGCTGCTGGCCCAACAGAGGCTGCTGTTTCTGACTCCAGCCTGGAGTTTGCAGCAGATCCTCCCCCACGTTCCTCCAGAGGTGGCTGGAGAAGGGGGCAGTTCGAAGATTGCAGCGGCTGCGAGAGAAGCATCTGTTGAATCGGCTCTGAAGTCTGAGGGGCTCCAGCTATGAACTGGGCCAACGGATATTTGATCAGCCCCAGCTGGGCTAAAGATTGTGTATTTAAGACAGACGCTGGGGGGAGTTGGGCACGGGGCAACAACCGTCTACCACCCGGGAATCTGCATCCTGTGCCATGGGCTCTCTGTTCCAGACTAATCCTTGCTGTTGAGTTTGCTGCCTCTGTTTGTTTTGGTGATGTAACCTCTTGATTTCTTTATTACTAAAGCCATAAACTCAGCTCCTGCCTCTGTGCCTGCTTAAGCCGCTGCCTGACATTGACAGAGTGAGGAAGAAGAGCTAGAAGAAAACTAATAAAGGAAAAGAAGGTAAGAAGGAGAGTGAAAGGAGAAGGGAAGGAGAAAAAAAATGGTGTCTAAAAGTCTTAAAGTATTATCTTGGAATACAAAAGGCCTCAATTTCCAACTTAAACGCAGACAGATTTTTCACTATTTAGAAAAACAAAAACTTGATATAATCTACTTGCAGGAAACACGAATGGCATACAAAGATGTACAGTATCTAAGGAATCCAAAAGTAGGATACTGTTACATGACTGCTTATCAAAAGAAAAAAAGGGGTATGGCAATATATATTAATAACAAACATACGGCTCAAGAAGTTTACGATGACCCGGCTGGACATTATCTTATTATAGAAGTCAACATACAAGGATGTATGTTATTATTAGTTGGAATATATGCGCCCACAGACAATAATGAAAAATTTTATATCAAAGTCAGAAAGCAAATTTCTAAATTTTTGAACAACCACCATTAAGAAAATGTATTAATAATAGGTGATATGAATGGAGTCTTGAACCCAAGGGAGGATAGAACATCAGAAAAGCAAATCAAGAAACCCAGGGGAGATTGCCCCAAAACTTTTTCCAAATGATGGATGAGTTAACTTTGATTGACATTTGGACATTCAAGCATGGATCAGAAAAAGGTTTCACGTTCTACTCAGACAGACATAAATCAATGTCGAGAATAGATCTTTTTTTGGCATCTAACATACTCCATTCACAAATTGAGGATATGGAAATATTACCCAAATGTTTATCAGATCACAACTCAATTCTTCTGAATTTTAAACCAAGAAGAAAAGAGAGTTCAATTGGAGGTTAAATGAAATGATTCTAAGAGACAGCGAGCAAGTTAAAAAATTAAAAGAAACCATTCGAAATTATTTTAAAGAAAACCAGGATCCCAACACCCCCATGACGATAATATGGGATGCAGCCAAAGTGGTGATAAGGGGACACCTGATCCAAATTGGAGTGCAAAAGAAAAAAGAGAGAGATCTACAAATATGTCAACTATCTGAGATGTTGAAAATAAAAGAGAAAGAGTTCAGAGAAAATGTTGCAAACTCTGAGCTGAGATTAGAAGTGAAACTGCTCCAAGATCAACTTGCTTCTATGAATATGGTGCAAGTTGAAAGAAAGATAAAGTATTGACATCTAAACTCCTTTGAATTTGCAAATAAACTGAGAAAATGGCTTGCATATAAATTAAGAAGAGAACGGGAAAAGAGAAGGATATTTAAGATTAAAAAAGATCAAAAAGAAATCACAGACCAAGAGGAAATTAAAAAAATCTTTTACAACTATTACAAGAATTTATATTGTAGGGATCTACCATCTGAAATAGAAAATAAGAAGACAATGAAATATCTAGACAAACATAGAATTCTTAGAATAACGGAAGAACAGAGAAATAGATTAAATGTGGACATAACAAAAACTTAGGTAGCTCAGGCTATAAGAAGACTTAAAAGATTTAAAGCTCCTGGGCTGGACGGTTATATGGCAAGCTTCTATAAAGATCTTGAAGCAGAAATACTTGAACCCTTGACAGACACCTTCAACAGTATAAAGAAAAATGGCCTCTCCAATACTTGGAAGCAGGCGAATATAGCACTAATAGCGAAAGGCGGTAAAGATCCGACACAACCTGAAAATTACAGACCGATACCTCTCCTAAACACGAATTATAAAATTTTCACTAATATCTTAGCAGAAAGATTCAAACAAGTTCTACAAGATCTGATGCACCCAGACCAAAATGGATTTTTACCTAATAGACAGTTGAAAAATAATATAAGGACTCTCCTGAATGTGATAGAACATTTAAAAAAAAAAGAACAAAAAAAAATTGTGATTCTATTCTTAGATGCTGAAAAGGCTTTCGACAGAGTAAGATGGTCTTTTTTGTTAGTTTTACGAAGAATGAATTGTGGAGAAAACTTTGTGGGCTGAATAGAACAAATTTACAGAGAACAAAAAGCGAAACTCATTGTAAATGGTGAACTGACAAAAGAAATAGATATATTTAAAGGTATGTGACAAGGATGCCCACTGTCACCACTTCTCTTTATAGCAACAGTAGAAGTGCTGAATAATAGTATTCGAGAGAGACCGGATATGAAAGGAATAAATATAAAAGATCAACAATATAAACTCAAAGCCTTCACGGACGATCTTGTCTTTTTTACAGAAGAGCCGTTACTTGGTATCAAAAAAATTCATTAGGAATTGAAAAGATTTGGGGAGGCAGCAGGCTTAAAAATAAACAAGAATAAATCCTACATAATGTTGAAGAATGTAAGACAACAAGAACAATAGGAAGTTATCCAAAAAACGGGATTCAAGATTGAGAAGAAAATAAAATACTTAGGAATATGGCTGACTCAAAATAACAGAGATCTATTCGATAATAATTACACCAGAACTTGGAAAGAAGTATCTGCAGATTTGAAAAGATGGTTCAATTTGAACCTGACTTTGCTTGGAAAAATTGCGACGATAAAAACGAATGTCCTGCTGAAATTAAATTTCTTTTCTCAGAATTTACCAATCATTACTAACGACAAACCATTCTATCAGTGGGAGAAAGAATTGGCAGGGTTCATTTGGAATGGCAAAAAGCCGAGAATTAAATGGAAATTGTTGACGGATCACAAGATGAGAGGAGGCTGTGATCTTCCCCATCTAAAAGTATACTGTTATGCTAGCGCTATGACGTGGTTGCAAGTTTGGATTATGTTAAAAGACAAAAGAACATTAACTTTAGAAGGAGCAGACGTGCGGTTTCGGTTCCATGCCTACTTATGGTACAGAAAGGATAAACTCGACAGAGAATTCAACAACCATTTTGTGAGAAAATCTTTATTAAAAATATGGAAGAAGGCGAAGAGAACTATTTATAATAAAATTCCTTTATGGTGCTTTCCCCAGGAAGCTTTCTTTGGGCAATAGAAAGATCTCAACCAAGAATGGCTTCGATACGGTGAATTCCTAATGCAAGATAAGCAAGAAGGACATAGAATACTAGCACGAGATGAACTCAAACAAAAAACCATAGATCTAAACTGGTTTCCATACTTGCAATTAAGAGAGCGATTTGAAATGGTTATGAAACTAGAAGGTATTGCAAAGCAAAAGACATATAACGAATTTGAAACTATAATATTCCTGAAATCCAAATGGAAAATTTCACTTTTTTACAAATATTTTCTAACGCAAAAATTAGAGGATGAAACTGCCAAGGAAGTCATGATAAAATGGTTGCAAAACATTCAACGAGAAATTCCTTTGGAACACTGGGAAACTGCCTGGACGAATACAATAGAATTTACTGGAGCCCAAGACCTAAAAGAAAATTTCATCAAAATGATGTATAGGTACTATCTCACACCGGCCAAGATAGACAAAATATATCAAACAGGGAATGATAGGTGCTGGAAATGCAAGGAGAAAGCGGGTACTTTATGATTTATGGTAGACTTGCTCCATTACAAAAAATTACTGGTCACAGATACATAAAGCCATAACAGAAATATTCAATGTAACATTTCCAATGCACCCAGAATGTTACTTATTGAACATGACTCATATGTTTGAGAAATTTTTTTTACAACAAAACAGATCAGTAATACTATATCTAATTACAGCAGCAAGAATGTTATTTGCAGGATCCTGGAAACTTCCCAATGTACCTAATCTAGAATTGTGGTGGTTAAAAGTCATAGAAATGAAACAATACGATGAGTTTTCAAAACTTCTGGAAGGGTGGCAAACGGAGAAGATGGAACAACGATGGCAACCAGTTACTGACTACTTGAGATGACATACGACAAGTAGATGATTAATAATCTTAAAGATAAGGAGTAAAATTAAAGAAAAAATTAAATTTAGTATAATCTCAAGGCTCTAGAAGACACAAATATAGTAATTTAAAAGATTATGGAAAAATGGGTAAAGTTCCATGGTTAAACTACATTATTGCATTTCTTTACTAAAGAAAGACTTCTTGATTAAATAAGCTCTTTTGTGAAGCAAAGAAAGTACAAAATAAGGTGTACTCAACATAGAAAAGGTTGAATATAAGGGAATTTCACTGGTGGAATATTAGCGGGATGATATTAGACCAGGTTTTGACAATGGAGGTCAAAAAATTCAACTTTATAATTTTCTAAGTGAAATCTAATTAAAGATGAATATATATATGAAAATTCTATATTATGTGAATAAGTCTGTAAATCTATATAATCTTCTCTTTTATTGTTTATTTTATTTTAATAAAAATAATGGAAAAAAAAGAAAACTGAGCCTCTGGGAAAAGGCACTAAATACATGCGCCCTTCACATTTGCAGGTTTGACTTTCATGGATTTGATTATTTCTAAATTTCTCCAATCTCTGCTCCCCTACCTCAAGTACTTCTCTTCTGGAAGAACCTTCTCTCTTGTTGGCTCCAATCAGGCCATGCAGCCCTTTAAAAGCCCACCTCTTGTCCCCCCACTCCTCCACTAACAGATGCCTGGCTAGCTAACAACAGCTCAGAGTCTGATTTTTCAAACCTTTTCCCAGTACCTCCTCCACACACACCCAAGGAAGAAGATGGGACAGACAGAGGCAGTATTGGGTCATCATGCCAATTCACTCCTTTCTCTCTCCTTTCTCTGACCTGGTTTGGACCTTGGGTGTCTCCACACCACACCTTCTCCACACCATGCCTCCGCTTCGTCCCAAAGACACACAAAAACACATTTTGATATTAGTGATTTTCCCACTTTTCTGGGGCTCCTACACCCCTCACCCTAGCTTATGTGGAGGGCTGACTGTACATAAACAGAAAATGGGAATTCATTCTACTGAGCAATGCAGTTCATTAAATATCTGGGCTTTCATTTTAATTAGAAATAACATTATGATGTAATTAGAAAATACATTATGATGTGGTAAAATGGATAGTATCTAGAAGCACACATATCTTCAAGCTCTTTTTCTCATTGCTGTTGTTATGGCAGCTTTAAAGCAACCTTTTCTTGACTTTCCTTTTCTCTGAGGCTGTAAGATTGTCACTATCCAAGGTCATCCAATGGGTTTTCATGGCTGAGTGGAGATTTGAACGCAGGTCTTCAAGAGCCTAAAACTACTACACCATGCTAGCTGTTTCTCTTGTGGCTGTTGTGTACCTTTAAGTGGTTTATGGTTTATGGCAACCCTAAGGTGAACCTATCATGTGTTTTCTGGGAGCAGAATGTGTGTGACAATGGGTTTTCATTGCCAAGTGGGGAATCGTGCCCTGTTTTCCAGGGTTGTAGTCCAATGCTCAGACCACTACACCATGCTGGCTCTTTCTTTACAGCCCATTTTAAAATTATTTTTTGAGAAAGCAGTTGATCAAATGTGTTACAGAACTGAGCTCTGGGGCAAAGATAATATTGCTCCATTGGAAGCACCCCAGAGCTGGTTCATAAAGAAAAAAAATTGCTTGCTCCCTACCTAAACCGGCATCCCCTCCATGAAGAAATATATGTTGATTCTCATTTAACTCTAGAATTAACAAAAGCATGATCCAGTACTGGTGAAGATGGAATGAAATGGATGATTTATGATTCCCTAAGAAATGCTGATAAGAAAGTATGGTTAAGGATATGACGTTGTTGCCAGAATTTGTATCGGACTACAACTCAGTGTTGTTGGCTTTAATAAAGAAGAAGGGTCATTTTAATTGGGGACTGTATGAGGAATTGCTTTAAAGTGCAAGTGTATTGAAAAAAGCTAAAGAAACTTCAAAAAGCTTTTTTGAAGATAATCTGAACTACGATACTGAGATTGGAGTTGTTTGTGATTCAGACAAAGCAATGATGGGAGAGGTTTTTTTTATTATTCAACAAAATTCTGAGTTGAAAAAAATTCAACAGCAAGATTTTTTGGATGAGATAAAGAAAAAAGAACTTGTTAAAGTCCTTCTAGTGCAACTTTGTTAAAGGAAATGAAAATCTTACAGAAATAACTTCATGAATAACTGTTAATAAAATTAAAAGGAAAATGAAATATGCTCAACAAAAGCACTTTGGATTTGATTTGTAACCTTTGGGCTTTAGCTTTCTTTGGAGAGAAACATCACTCAGGTAGTATTGAACTCCATTGACCTTTCAATGTTCATCTCCTCTAGCAAATCAGTGAGGAGGGTTATCTATTTAATCTGCCCATTCGGAGAAAGATGAGTGCCTAGTCATCTAGTATCTGCTCTTGAGCCTCAGATCACACATTGTAGGCTTGCAGAAAGAGCAGGGCTTAGCCCACATATCATAGTCTGAAACGGGTCAGCCACCTTGGACTTAATATAGCAATTGGCATTCCTGACCAGCAAGAATTGTTTCCTGGGTACAGGAGGCTCAGACCTGCCCTTGTGATCCAAAATTCCCAGTTCAGGCACTTATGGAATCCCAGGGGTTCCTGGACTTCTGGTCCGACAGCGAAGCTAATGGCAGCTTAGAGAGATCACTGTCTCTAAGCTGTGGCCGCGAGCGGCTATTTCAGGCGTGCTTTTCAAAACCAAAGCAAAACTGAGGATCCGAAATAGGATTGTCGGTTTCGTCAATCACCTGAACGAGAACTGCCCCAGTAAAGGGAGTCCAGAAGGGATTCATTGGGGACCTGGATCCACCACCTCGCAAGCCAGAGGTGTATGCCACCGGAATGGTGGGCGGTGGGCAGTGTGAGGTCGGAGAATCACCACGGCCGCTCAATGTGTGCTGAAGAAGGAGACTTCAATAAAGCAACACCCGGACCTTTTTAGTCAATCTGTTTAAATAGATAAGAAGATTTCCCAGTTATTTAAAATTCGGCTTGCCAAACACCTGGAATTAGAGAGAGAATCCCAATTTATTTCCTGAGTGCCCCACAGTGAAACTAGAGAGGATGGCGAATAATTTTCCATAAACCAGAGGGCTTCTTTTTCTTTTCTTTTTTTCTTCTGTATTCTACGTAAGGAACGGTACGGATTACGGGACCGACTCTGAACTTTTATAAAGCCACCAGGATACTTAAAGGTATGCATAAGGAGTAAAAAGTGTTTTTGTTGAAGGTTTTTTTTTGTTTGCTTTTTTCCTTTCCATTGTTTGCTTCTTTTTGCCATCAGAGGAGGCAAGCACAACGTTCCCTTTTCATCACGGCTGCACGGAACGCCTGCAAGGAGTTTTACTTTTAGGGCTGACTATTTTTGGACATTTCATAAGACTGCATAAACACTACTGTTTAAAAGTGACTAAAGCTGCTAAGAAGTAGAGATTAAGATCTTCATCCCCCGATATTTAAGACAGTGGTTTAGCTTCCTTGGAAAATTAGTAAGACGACTTCAGAATACACCTTAAAGGACTATTAATAAACTTGGGAAGAAAATAGAAGATAAAAGGCAGAGGGGGAAGATAGAAGCGAAAAGATAAAGCCAGAGGATAGAAAAACACAACGGAAAAGAATACAAGCACCAGGACAGAGTGTAGACTGAACATGAAACAGTAACACATATACAAAATTGAGTATAAAATATTAAAATAAGTACTGAGTAGTATTAAAGAGAGACTGATGGTATTTGAATTATGAATGCATTGAGGAAGAATTGAAATTAGTTATATTGTACCAATGAGTTTAATGAAATAAGAAGGGGATTAATTGATTGTATAATGACATAAGTTTAAAAAATCTATCTTTTTAAAAAACTTTCTTTTAAAAATTGTCTAGTTAAAAGTGGCATCTAAAAAGAGTTGTAGTTCTCTACTACACATGTTAAAAACACTATAAATACTTTAAATATTTAACATAAGCAAAGGGACATGACAAGGATGTCCATTGTCACCACTTTGGTTCATAGCGACATTAGAAATACTAAATAATAGTATCCAAGGGAGGCCAGACATAAAAGGGATTAATATAAAAGATCAACAATACAAGCTTAAGGCTTTCGCAGATGATCTCGTCTTTTTTACAGAAGAGCCAATAACAGGGATTGAAAAACTAAATCAGGAATTAAAAAGATTTGGGGAAGCAGTAGGTCTAAAAATAAACAAGAATAAATCTTATATAATGTTGAAGAATATAAGACAACAAGAAAAAGAGGAGATTACCTTAAAGACGAGATTTAAGAACAAGAAAAAAATAAAATATTTGGGAATATGGTTTACGGAAAATAATAAGGATCTATTTGACAATTATACTAAAGTGTGGAGAGAAATATCTGCAGAGTTGAAAAGATGGTCCAACCTAAATTTGACACTATTGGGAAAAATTGCGATGATAAAAATGACTGTTTTTCCAAAATCAAATTTTCTATTCCAAAATTTACCAATTATCACAAATGACAAACCTATTCATCAATGGGAAAAAGAATTATCAAGATTTATATGGAATGGCAAAAAACCGAGAATTAAATGGAAATTGCTGACTGAACAAAATATGAAAGGGGGTTGTGACTTACCGGATTTGAAATTAAATTATTATGCCAGTGCAATGATATGGTTACAAGATTGGATTATGTTAAAGGACAAAAGACTACTAACTTTAGAGGGTGCAGATATGAGATTTGGGTTTCATGCCTACTTATGGTATGGAAAAGAAAAAACAGATAGAGACTTTAATAACCATTTTGTAAGAAAATCCTTGTTAAAAATTTGGAAGAATGTGAAGAGAGCCACTTATAATAAAATACTTTTATGGTGTTCCCCTCAGGAAGCTTTATATGGACAATGGAAGGATCCAAATCAAGATTGGCTACAATATAGTGATTTGTTGACTTTGGATAAACAAAAAGGAGCTAGAATGCTAACTCGTGAAGAACTTAGTCAACAAAATATAGAAATAAATTGGTTTCCATATCTGCAATTAAAAGAGCGATTTCAAATGGATACAAAACTAGAAGGCATTGCAATACAAAGGACATATAATGAAATAGAAACCATAATATTCTTGAAAACCAAACGGAAAATTTTGCTCTTTTACAAATACTTAACACAAAAATTAGAGGATGAAACAGTGAAGGAATCAATGATAAAATGGGCACAAAATATTCAACACGACATTCCGTTAGAACATTGGGAAACCACTTGGAAGAATACAAAAGAATTTACCAGTGCTCAGGACCTAAAAGAAAATTTCATTAAATTGATCCATAGGTACCATCTTATACCTGTTAAAATAGATAAAATGTACCAAACTGGTAATAACAGATGCTGGAAATGTAAAGATAAGGCTGGTACATTTTATCATACATGATGGACATGCCCCATTACAAAAAACTATTGGATACAGATACATAAAGCTATAACAGATATATTTAAAATAGCAGTTCCTACGCAACCAGAACTCTATCTATTGAATATGACACATATGTCTGATAAACATTTTCTGCATCAGAACAAACGTGTGTTGTTATATTTAATAACAGCCGCGAGGATGCTAGTTGCAGGATCTTGGAAACTATCTAGTGTACCAAATGTAGAACAATGGTTGTTAAAAATAACGGAAATGAAACAATATGATGTTTTTTCATATCATTTAAAGGGGAAACGAACTGAGAATATGAAAAAAATATGGCAACCAGTTATTGACTATGTAAAAGGATATGGTAAATAGACATTTAATAATGCTATATATGATCAGAAAGTTCAAAGAAATAAAGGGAGGTAGAGTAATTTTGAATTTTTTGAAGACAGATGTATACATAAACTAATGAATTATGGAAAACTGTGGAAAATTTATGTTCTAATTAGTATTGATTTCTTTATCATAAAACAAATTTATAATTAATTATGTTCACTTTTGGATGTAAAGAAATAGCAAGAAAAAGTGTACTCAACAGTTTAAAGGGTGAAGATGAGGGAATTTCATATGTTGAAAGATAGCGTGATGACCTTATTCTAGATGTTTGGCGAGGGAAGTCAAAAGGATTAAATTTATTGTTTAGTTTCTGTAATAAGAAACCAATGTGTGTGTGTGTGTGTGTGTGTGTGTATACACACATACATACATACACGAAAAGTGTGGTATATGGAAACATATTTGTAAAATTATATATTTTGCTTTTATTAATTTTATTCTTTTCTTAATAAAATAATCATAAAAAAAGGAATCCCAGGGGTTCCTGAAAGTGCAGAGGACTGGATGGGATCAGGCAGACATCATGCCCAGCCGCGCTGTTGTCACAGCATATGGACATAATGAGGTCCAGCCAGCCTTCTTAACTCTTTGAGCAACTCATTTGGCAATTAAAGAAGCTCTCCACCTGTTTTGGGATGATTTACTTTGACATCTCTACCTCTGCAAATTAATTGTGAGTTCAAAAAGTTTTTTTTTTCCTTTCCCCTCCTAATATGACAAATGGAACCCAATGCTGAAGATAAAGGGAGAGGTCAAAAAAAATTTTTTTTTAAGCATACTAGTGGGAACACAGCTAAAATACTTGTTTGAGCTCTTTAATTTGGTCTAAGAGTTTGCCAAGACTTTAATTTTGAGAATAAGCAGACTGTGAGAAACAGCCAGTTTACCTTGTCCTTGAGATAAAGCTCAAGGTCACCACCATGTTTTAGACCCAAAGAACTGAACTTTGAATGAACTTACTGACAACTTTCAGGTGGTAGATGGTCAAGAGCTGGCTAGAGTGAAAGAGAGATCAAATTGTACTAACTGGTGAAGTGGTATAACTACTGCTAGAATTTTTCTATTCGTTTTTTCTTTTACTTTCTATTCAATTGAAAGAATTGTCAACTGTTAACATGACTACACCCAAAAAGCAGGCAGAGCTAGCAGATCAAAGAAGAACCTCTCTGGAGCAATGTAGAGAGGGAGGTTCACATAAGATAATTTTGGAAGAATTAAAAAGACTGAGGGATGACTTGAATCAGATGAAGATGGAATTTAAACAGGAGTTAAAAACAGAATTTCAAGATATAAGAACCTCTTGGATCAAACTGGAAAGGAGATGAAGCAGATGAATGAAAAGAGGGGATTGTTAGAAGAACAGAAATCGGAAGATGTCACTGGGAAGTTGTCAATGGATCAACATCACTGTGGACTCAGTTACATTGTTGGATCTGAAAGAAATGGAAAGATGTCTTTGTATTAGGGTAAAATCGAGGTGCAGAACGAAGATAGCTAGGCAAGAATTACAGAGGTGCTGGAAGATTTCTTGGAGAGTAAGACTTCTTCTGCGAGGTGGATAAAGTATATCGTTTGGATTCTGTGATAGCCAGACAGAGAAATTTACCAAGTGACATGACCACTTTATTTTTTGAGACAGAGAATAAAGGTGAAATTCTTCAACAACACTATCTGAATAAGCTTCAAATTGATGGGAAAGAGGTGATAGTCTCCAAAGACATACCAGCCGAATTTTGAGACGATGAGATAATACTTTCCTGACTGACAAGTGAAAGCAATATTCCTTTCAAGTGCAGGAATTTAGAAGGCTGATACATGCAAAGGAGATTTAATTTTAATACAATCTCAAAAGCAAGAGAATTTTTGGAGAAGTATCGCAAGGATTTTCAAGAGGCAATCCTAAAAAGAGAGAGAGAAAAAAGACACGAGCACAAAGTTCAAAGGAAGAAAGCAACTGAGAAGATGACAAAAGTGCTTGGGCCAATAAAAGTCTACTTATTTTCATATCTATTAAGATTTTTATTATATTTTGCTATTGTTATGATTTGACAAACCTGTAATATCTCACTCCTTTAACTTGATTAATAATTTTTTTCTTTTTTGTTTTGTGTAACCTTGTTTTGTTTTAAAATTAATAAAATATTTTAAAAAAATTCAAACAGGCCTTCAGCCTTTAACTATTGGGCAGAAGAATGTGCAACGGGCTTGATCTTTTATATGTGTGTGTGTGTGTGTGCGCGCGTGCGTGCAATTTGTGCTCAATCTGTTTTTATTGTGTTTAAACTAATTTTTAAATTGGATTAATTGCTTAATCTTTAAAACTTTTGTATCGCATATGGTTTTAGCCATTTTATTTTAAGTTATATTGTAAGCCACTATATTGGGGAAAAGGTGAGAGAAAAATCAAATAAATACATACATACATACATTTTAAAAAAAAAGGTGCTTGGGCCAAGGTAAGCGTGTATATATGGACTATTGTGATGAGGAGGTCTAAAAATGGCCTTACATTTTCTCTCTTGGAATATAAGAAGAGCCAACTCTGCTGGAAAAAGGAGAAAAGTTTTTTATTATTTGGAAAAACAGAGATTAGATTTGGTTTTCCTTCAAGAGACATATATAAGGGGAAAAAGCCAAAAAACAAACAAACAAAGCCAAACCCTGAAAACAAACCCTCAATCAGGAGAGGACTTCCATTCACCTATTCTTGTTGTTGTTGTGATGAAACACAGATCGATAGAAGACAGCTTAGAAGTAAAGATTCAGTTCAAACCTGAACTTTTTTTATTGGGTTGGTCTGATAAACAGACTGATAAGAAGCTGGGAAGAATCTTTCACTACATGATCATGGCAGCGAGAGCGCTGTATGCATAGAAATAGAAAAGTGTGGTTATTCCTTCACATTGAAGACTGGTTGTTGAAGAATGACATTTGGTAGAAATAGATAAATTAACTATTTTAATTAAGGAAGATCTTTGGTTAAATTTAAAAATGATTGAGATAAATTGTTTGTAAAGAAACTGTCAGGGGCAATCAATTATTGGTTTTGAAAGTTAAATTTATAGATTTTAAATACTAGGCAGTAATGTGATAATGATAGACACACTAGAAGAAGCATATATTGTAGATTATCTTAGAACCAAAAGCTGGTGAGTTAGAAGTCATTTATATGAATTTTCTGCCCTCTTTTAGTTTAGTTGTAGTCTAGCTTAATTTAGTATTAGATTAGATATTGGAGTTTGTCTGTTTATTTACAGTTTATCTTTTTACTCCCCTATATGTTGTTTTATACATTAAACACATATTAATTAAAATATTTTTAAAAATGCAGTTTGAGTTATTATTGCTAAGTGGAGCTCAGCCACCACAGAATCCCCAAATGCCATTCACTTATTCCAATGGTACTGTCACATCCCTTTAAGTATCAGATTGTATATTGGTGGAAATGGTCCTGTAGAGGATTCACCATCTCATCTTGTGTTGCACTGCAGTGGGGAGCTGTCACAGGACAATGTAGCCATCGAGTTATTAGACTAGCAGGTACATA